>JABUQX010133061.1:0-2500 GCA_015478945.1 Trachelipus rathkii | reverse complement strand
TTCTCACCTCTGCTAAACTCACGTTCCTTTTCTGACTCAATCCACTTTTCTTCGGTCTTCCAGCCGGTCGAGTCCCAGCACACTACTACTATACATCCGCTTAACCAACCGAATATTATCCATCCTTTCCATATGACTAAACCCATCTTAGTACACGTCTATTCTCTCATTTACGCCCTTCTTTATACCACGCAATCCCTAACACATTCATTCCTCATTTTATCAATTGTTCTTACACCTAACACACTCCTAAGATTCTCCATAGTAAGAGATTGTATCTTAGATCTATACCTGTTATTTCACACAATAGTTTCACTACTATACATTAATACCGATAACAACATACCCTTATGCAAAACCCTAACACACTCAAGACTAGTCCCAAGGAATTAATTACACCAGCCACCTTCCTACCATTCACAACTTTACTTCTACACTCGCTCTGCATCATTCGTTCCCTTTTCATCCAACATATAGCATAAACATTTAAACTCTGATACTTGTTCCAATTGCTCACTATCCAACATGATTTCACACCACTGAATCACCTAACTCACTACCATCACCTACTCTTATCTACATTTAATTTCAAACCCATCTACCTGTCTTCACACTTTCTTCAGATTCGCCACACAAAACCAAATCATCGGCGTACAATAATTAGAGCACCCTCAGCTCTTCCATTCCCCATCAGTCTAACACCTTCCCTTACTACCCCTACCTCAAATTCTTTCATCACCCTATCCATATACAAATTAAATAACCAAGGAGAAATAATAAATCCCTACCTCACTCCACAATTAATATTAAACCATTCACTTTCAACTCCATTTATTCCCACACACACACACTTCAATATCAACATACATACTTTTAATTCCATTCAGAACCCTACCACCAACGCCATATATCACTAACAACTGTCACAAAGCTTCCCAATTAATCCTGTCACACGCCTGCTACAAGTCCATATAATCTAAATACAATTTATTCTTCTCTTCCATTTTCTCAATCATTTATTTCAATGGGAAGATTTAATCTACACATCCTCTACCACTTCTAAATCCACGTTGTTCTTCATCAATCAGTCACTCGACGTACTCTTTCAACCAAAATACCAACATATATCTTTCCTAAACACTCAATAAACTAATTCCCCTATAGTTCCTACAGTTCCCCTTTTCTCACTTACCCTTATATAAGGGTACTATAACTGTTTCTAACGTTAATACATCACATACTTCAACATCTCTTTCACCAGTACAAAATCAATCATACTTTTCACTTCGATGCCACCTCTACTTAAACCAAATGTAGTAACACATCTGTGCTCAAAGAATGTATTACTTACACACACATACCTCTCCTCACAAAAGTCAATTGCCTTCCTACCATTCTCATTTTCTCCCATAACCTCAAAGTCTCCAGTTATACCATTCCTTTTTCGACCACCTATCTAAATATTCAAGGCTCCCACCACAATCAATCTGAAGCTCCTGCTCAACCATCCAAAACATCATTCAGATTATCCCAGAAAGTCCCACTTTCCTCAACATTACCCTCAGATGGACCATATGGTACAACCACCTATGCCCTGACCTTCTCAAGCTTAAATTCAACCATTAGAATTCTAGTACTGACACAAGCAAAATCCACTATGGCTCTGTGTCACAAGTCATTCATCAGAATCGATACTCCTTCTCTCCCCCTCTCATTCCTCTCCACTCCAGCACACAAACATTTCACCCCACACCACTCGTATTCACCATTTCCTTTCATCTTTGTTTCAGTCACAGCAAGTAAATCAAATTTACCCTTTCTAAATTGCATCCATCACCTCTCTCCTCTCCTCTGCTCCCCATTTCTACAATTTCGCAGAGAGATACGACTGTAACGACGAGGTCCTAGGCATGTATAAGCATTCATAGCGAAGAGATAAATGGTAGCGGGTTCCCAACCCAACTGCCACTGTCCCTTTAGTAGCCTCCTACGACAGGAACGTACCCTGTGGAAATATTATCTCCCCCACACACAGGGATATATGAAAAAAGGTGTTGTCCGTAATAGTAATAGTGTTTTATGGTCTGTATGTGATATATATATATATATATATATATATATATATATATATATATATATATATATATATATATATATACTGTATAATATATATTTTATTTATAATATATATATATATATATATATATATATATATATATAATATTCTTTGGAAACGAATTCATCTTTATTATATTATCCTACAAAAATAAGTAGCAGTATGATAGTTTAATTGTTTAAAACTTTCCCTATAAATTTTTAATTAGCTTAATGTTAAACTAAATTGGTGGTGAAAATCAGGGTTATATATATATATATATATATATATATATATATATATATACTTATATATATATATATATATATATATATATATATATATATACTGTATACTGCTGCTGCTGCTGCTGTATATACTCACTACTATATATATATGCTGCTC
>JABUQX010133060.1:0-25467 GCA_015478945.1 Trachelipus rathkii | reverse complement strand
TATTTAATGTTTTTTTTTAAAAATCTATTATTTTTTACTAAAAATTTATTCTTTTATGTTCATAACTTAAAAATTTGTTCTACCTAAATCAGTAATCAGTAAATCTTAATCATAAACCTCACCCCCCCCTACCTTTCCTTATGATTATTGACTCTATTGATCTTTTGATCTAATGTTTCAGGTCACATATTATTATTTGCCACACTAACAAAATAATTTTTGCTGTAGTTTTATTTTGAAAGTGTCCGTTGTATGCGCATTTGTTCAGGTTGTTATGTGTTTTGTTGTTAAATGTTGTTGCAATTTGTTATTGTTGTGATTTAGTTGTTGTTGTGTTGTTGTTTCTGTTGCTATATTGTTTTATATCCAAAGAACTTGATATGAAAATTATATCAACATTTTCACAATATCTCTAAATTAATATAAGTTTTTTACATTACATAAAAATGAAATAAACAAAAATATATCCATCTAACCTAATCGAACATACAGGCATCAATTAACAAGTAACTAAATTAGAAGTTTAAACTTACCAGCAGAAGTCATCATTCTTTAATAATAAATCTTCCCAGACCAATTTATTATTATTATTATTATTATTTTTATTATTATTATTATATATTAATATCCCATTATCTCACAACACAAAACGCGTAGCTACACTTTGCCTGCATAGGTCCACAACTAGCACTGGGTAAATTGCTCCCTACCCTACACTTCTAAACATTACTCATTTTTAGCTACGCTAAGATAACAATCAGAAACTGTTATTTGTTAAGAAGCAAATCACGACAAGCCATGAAATTTCGAGGGAATGAGTTTAATAATCTTTAATATCTTTTAAATGAAAAGGGTAACGGATTATTATACCTTGTTCCTTACTTAACATATATTTATCTTAAACATTAGTTTAATATTATTATATATGATATTAAGTATTAATTATATATTATATTATTATTAATATAATTATATATTATACACTATACGATATGAACATAATAAACCACACATACAACACACCACACAACAAACACCACCCAACACACACACCACACACCCACACACCAACACCACAACACCAACACCACAACACACACCACACACACCACACACCACACAACACCACACCTAACACCACACACACCACACACACACACAACACACACACACACAACACAACACACCACACTTTATAACCACTTAGTTCCAATACATATAACCTGCAATCTTTACTATTACTGATACAGGTAAAGACTAACACAGCGTATCCAAGAACGTAACTATTAACACTATTTTCAAAACATATCTCTAATATCAATGTTAATTTAACATACACTGTCGAATATTCGTAGCATTTCGAGTTCATTGAATAAACTAGCACAAAAACGAGTTCTTATATATACCAACGCTAATGCTACAGACAATTTTCATTAAAAAGCTCACATAGCAATATGAATATAAAAATGTACAACTACAAACTAAACACAACTATATAAAATCTTACCTAACAAATTCCATTACACAGTAAAGTAACCTACTTTAATACAAATGACGTCATACTATTCATATTTTCCAAGCACTTCTTACATATTAATCGTTATGTACATTGACAAAGTAATATTAACATACAATTTATCAAAATATTAAATAATATCATACAAACCAACGAATAACTGAAAAAATAACAAAGTAAAACCAAAATAACAATAAATAAGTTTTGGAATAAAATAAAGTAAATGTACTAAATCTACTGATTTAACGCAGTAATCAGTAAATCAAACCATCACCCTCTCCCCACCCTCCCACTATGACCTTTTGATCGATCATGTCAATATCGATCTATTTCGGGATAAGAAATAACAAAAATAAGTTTTATATATAACCATCGATATATGCTAATATAACAAAGTTTTTACATTAATAAGCTAACCATACATACCTAACTAAGATATATGTTACAACGCAACCGTACACAGTACGCACTAATAAAATGTTACATATCAAGTCAACAACTTAACCCAGTATAAGTAACTAACTGAATACAAGTAAACGTTATTCATACTTTTCCAAGATTCTTACTCTTAACGTTAATTTACATACACAGTATATTTAACAACATTTATCAGACCCATCTAACATTAAAGACAACGAATTATTAACGCTAGCAAATCATTTTAATATCTATCGTAATACTTTAACAAAAATTAATCTATAACCTGTTAAATTCATAAATCCCAACGAATAATTGCAATCAACAAAGTTTTCACCAAACATAACATAAAATAACAAATTTTTACCTGACAAACACAAAAAGTCATTAATACTAACCTATGATGAGTTATAAACACGTTTTTATATTAATAACTGACCATACCAATTTCGGTTATGGTTTCGCCTTAGAAACTAGGGACTTGCTGTGGCGATACATATCAAGCAGACGTCGCAGCGTCATCCTCAAGCTCCTCCTTTGTTCTCTTCTGCTACTTATGTCTAGTCTTTTTCAAATCAGTTCAAATCACTTTTGATCGCACTCTTCTTCTTTTCTGTCAATAGTGGCGTTCTCAGGGTTCTGTCAACTCTTTATCCACTTTTCATTAATGATCTTGCTCACTGCATTCTAAACTCTATCATATAGCCCCGATGATCACTTATCTTAGATTCCATTCAATTCGCCTTCTTTTACTTCTAGAATTGCCTCTGTTCTTATATCAGATTCTTTCTCGTGATGTGATATTTCCGGTGGTCGTCTAACCTTTTGAAATTCATTCTTAAACTCAATTCTACAAATCTCCTTTAAGAACCACTCTATTTCCTATCTCTTTCGAACGTTCTTCTCTCTCTGCACAATATAAAACCACCTTGGCTACATAAACAAAATAATGTCTTGGCCTCACATACACATGTTGTACGCTCAAGGAGCTGGAGTTCTGTTAACTGCCGAGACTTTTTTTCCTCTTCACGATTACTCAGTTCCAGGCTCATCCCCTTATGGGTATTGTATCATTCTAGGTGGTCAGTCACGGTTTTGGATAGGTCCGAGTCAAACAAAAACTTAATGTCTTGTCTCTTCAGTCACTGACTTCTATCTTTGACCGCCCGGATGTACTTTTATCCTTCTATAGTACTTGCATCTCGAGCACTTTCACTCGCGTCCACACCTAAGACTCCTCAGCCAAGGAGTCGCTGTCGGGCACATGTTTTTGGTTGAATACAGAACTCAGACTGAGTCGCTCGTGCCCTTCTTTCCTGTTCACCTTGTTCTGTAATCTTTCATTTCATGTGTTTCTAAAATTTATCTCCTCACTTTAACGGTCTTGCTCATCTGGATTGATGTCTAGTTGAATTTTTTGTTGTTTTCACCCCTCTTATATGGCATTCGGTGGCGTGGTATAATCGTAAAAAAAAAAAAATAAAACAATTAACCTGATACATAATCTCACAGATGCGGATATCAGCTACACTAATAAATGTTACATTAACCACTTCACATAACCCAGTAAAAGTACTACAAACAAAGCGTAACCTATTATACTTTTCAGATATCCTCTAATATTACGCTTTACATTACTATGACACATAAATTAACAACTTATTATACCAGGTTCTATCATCATACGACAACATATATCTACTACCAATTTTTACATCAACTTCTAATATTTTAACTATATTCTTAACTCGTCCTAATATAATCCCAAAGACTATGCTGATAACAACGTTTTACAGCCAAACAAACATAAATTTAGCAACTTAATCCTACTAACACAATAGTAGATCTTTTATATCACACCATCGAATATATGATATCATAACAAAGTTTTTAATAAAGCTACATAACATAACCTGAACTAAGCAGAATAAGAACAACGAAGAACAATTAATTACACCCTAATAAAACTTTACACATTACAATTCCAATCTCAAACCATTAAAGTACTAGATTTACATACAAAGCGTACTCTTCATCTTTTTCCAAGCATATCTCTAAATTACGTTATGTTACATTGACGAGTATATAACAACAATTTATCAACCCAGTCTAAATATCATTACAAGAATACAATTATATTGCTTCGTACCAGTTTTATACATCAACCTTTCTTAATAATTATACTGAGTGATTTTAAATCTGGTTTTATCTCTTGTTAGTTCGTATAATTTTTATATAGTATTTAACCAAACATACAAATAACTTTATAACTACCAAAATAATTATCATAATAACCATCGAATTGGAAGGAAATCATAACTTTTTTGTATATCAGATTTTGATAAGAATGGGACTAGTTGATAAATACAACACAACCTAAACTATCCGGCGAATAAACTACTCATTAAACAATATTCTGAACAATAAAACTCTCATAGAAGAGGAGTTGAAAGAAGCGTAACTATACCAATTTTCAAGATATTCTATGTATATCTATGTTATTTTACCTATATACATCGCAAATATTTAACAAAATTTGCATCTACACCCAAGTCTATTTCATACAGAAACGAATTATATGCTTAACGTACCATCACATTTTTTACATCATCAAATATTTAAACCAAAAATCTCATAAACTCGTTAAATATCATAACCCACAATATTGCAGACTAATAATTTTAACCAAGCAACATAAAATAAACGAAATTTATTAACATAAAACAAAATAATTATTATACTACATCGAATATATGTATAATAACAAAGTATCTTTACATAATAGCTAACATAACATGACCTTAACAGATATAAGTACACGACAACACTAACACACATCGCGAAAACTACTAACTTAACAATTTCTGCAATCTTAACAACAGTAAGTATCTAACACATTACAAGCGGTAACTATTCACACTCTTTTAAGGCATAATTCTCAAGCATATCTCATGCCTCAATTTACATACATCGCATATTTTAACAAATTTAGGACTTCTTTGCTATTACACATCTATACGACAACTAATATATTCTACACCAAATTTATTACATCAACTTCTTTATATAAACCATAATTCATCAAAAAATCTTCTACATATCATCCAAACAAAATCTCCCAATCATAACAAATTTTATAACAAACAAACATAAAAAAATATAAAAAATTTTATCTGACATAACATAAACTTAAGTTGCTTTGATAAAAAATTGCCGTAAATGCTAATAGTTAATACAATTAATATAATAATATATTTACTATATATCATACTTAAATACTCATTATTAATATTATATAAATATATATATTATATATGAGTATATGCTATGTATGTAATGTTTTCATGTATGTATTTGACATCTATCTAAACATGTAGTTATAGTACCTGGTGGTTCATAGTATTTGCATTAATTTATATATAGTATAGTATATATAATATATAATATCTTATATATATATATCTATATTATATATATATTATATATCATTAATTTGTGTGTTGTTGTGGTGGTGGTGTTTGTGTTGCGTGAGGGTGTGGCTGTGTGTGCTTCCAAAAATAATATGTGTCAAGCAGGTGTTTCTTTGACACTTTTATTTTATATTCGTTCCGTCTCTCTCTCTCTTTCCTCTCTCTCTCTCTAATAATATATAATTATATTATAATTAGTATTTCCATAATCTATTATATAAAGATGTTATCTGTTATAATATTACATTAGTATTGTTAAACATATTTAAAAAATCATATATATTTAAACTTCTTTTTCCTGAAGTTTCATGAGATTGTCCTCTCTCTCCTCTCTCCTTCTCTTAATCTATACATATATATATAGTACAAGATATATTAGATAATAATAGATAGATAGATTAATAGATATAGATAGATAATTGATAATACAAGATAACTAATAGATAATAGATAGATAGATAATAATAGATAGATATAGATAAATAGAAAGATTAGATAGATAGATATATAGATAATTAGATAGTAGAATAGATAGATAGAATAGATAGATAGATATAATAGGATAGTAATAGATAAATAGTTAGTAATATATAGATAGATAATATATAGATAGATAGATAGTTATAATTAATAGATGAATATAAATAGGTGATGAATTGATATATAAGATAGATAGATAGATAATCAGATAAGATAGTAAGAAAGAAGAGACATTTACCTAATTCTTGTTGAATAAATAGTTTTTAAATATATAGATGTTTTTTAATATAGAAATAATAATTATATATATTATTAATCATATATATATATATATATATAAATATACTAATATATAATATATATATTAATATATATTACATATATATATATATAATAATAGAAAAGAAGAGAGAGAAGAGAGAGAGAGAGAGAGAAGAAGCGAGAGAGAGAGAGAGAGCCAGATCCTGTTTATAAATATTATTTTTGAGCACACACAACCACACAAACAAACACACACAACCACAGTACTTATATAATATATAATATATATATATAATTCTATCAATATATATATATATATATAATATATATACTATAAGTATATATATATATTATTATATATATATAATAATAGATATATAATATATATTATATATATATATATCCAATATAATGACAAGGTAATATACACCTGGTTAAAAGATGCGATACATCTAACACCCCTTTTACATACATAACATACATGCAACCATACATTACATACACATACAGATACATATATATTATAATATATATCATATCATATATAAATATATAATATATATATATATTATAATATACTATAATATATATATCTTATTATATATATATAATTTAAACTATTACGCAATACTGTGATTTTTATCAGAACTTATTATTATATGCCATATTAATGATATTATAAATTTTTGTTATGTTGTGTTAAATTGTCTTCGGTTGCAATTATCGTTGGGGTATAATTTTTAACGATTATGATGATTTGTTAAATATTACAAAGTGATTAAAATTCTTCACGTTAGCTTATCTTTGTGTATGATGATTAGACTGATTGATCATGCTAAATTTTTTGTTTTATATTGCCGATGTTAATGTAAAATTAACAATAATATGCTAGAGATATGCTTGAAAAGTTGAATAGGTTACGCTTTGTACGATGTGTTAGGTACAAGTTTGAAATGCAGAAATTTAATGTTAGTGTTATCGCCGATGTTGTTAGGTTTTGTCTAGACATTAATTCTTAGTTAGTTTAGTATGTTAGCTTTTATGTAAAACCTTTGTTATAACTCATTATTCGATGGTTATATATAAAGAACTTATTTGTGGTTATGTCAGTGGATAAAATTTTTATTTTATTTGTTTGGTTAAACTTTGCTATGTTTGCAATTATTGGGATTATGATATTTAGACGGGTTATGATGATTTTGTAAATTTCCCACGCTATCTACAACAACTATGACAGTATAACCAACTCCCGTCGTCTGTATTGCACTGATCCCAGCACAAGGGTTATATAAATTGGTAAATATTACTGGTTGTCAATGTAAATTAACGTTAATAGTTTAGAGATATTGCTTGGAAAAGTATGTAGGTTCCGTTGTATTTAAAGATAGTTCATTATAATGTGTTAAGTGTTTGAACTTGTTAATGTTAACTGTTAATTAGTGTGAACTGTGTAGTTTTCGTTGTATGATTTAAGAAGTATTGCCTCCCACTTCTGGTAGTTCTTAATTCCCATCCTAGAGGAAGCCCTGGGTTGTCTCAGATTACTGCCAGCCCCGGCAAATCTCTGAACCCCTTGGATCATGCCACGTAGAAGTTCCCAAATTTCTCAGGCCAGGCACAAACTTGTCCTTGTTGAGTTGCCTTAATTTCAACACAAGAATGATATAGGTGGTATATATATATATAGTATATATATAAGAGCATATATATATATATATATATATATATATATATATATATATATATATGCAACAAATTGGATTCATTAATAATTTGTTTATAAAATAATTTTGTATATTTGATGAATACTTCGTAATAATTACGAATATATGGCGAGAAACGCCATAATGTAAAGTTGTTAATTGTTGGCAATTGCTCACAAAATTACCCATAAGTCATATTCATTTCTCAGATATTATCCTACAATTTAGTTTTGAGTGAAAAATGAAAATAATCGCCGCGTTATTGACGTCGCCTATTAAACGTCTCTAAAATAATTTGGTAATCACTAAATAAAACTGATGAAAATATCTTCAGTTAATGCCTCGTGAATTAAAATGTAAGTAGCATAATTATAAAAATAAAAGTTAAGTGAAAGAAAAATCTATACTTTTCGTTGGTAAGGCTTAGACCCTAGACTAAGTCCTTCCCATATAGCAGAAAGATAGTAAGTATATATATATATATATATATATATATATATTGTTATATATATATGGAGTATATATATATAGAGAGATATATGTGTATATATATATATATATATATATATATATATATATATATATATATATATACTGTAAGTCTAGGGCCTATCCCAACAAAATACTCCATATTTTCTATTACTCTTGTTTATATTATATTTGAATATTTTTCCTTAGCTTAGCTCACTTGGATTAATTAAAAGTTTGTTTCCTTATTATTTATTTAAGTAATTGATTTATTTGTACTTTGTACATAATATTACACTTAACCTAGGATACGTAATTTATAAGCGTGCAACGCGCTAATAATATATTTTTCGTTCTCATCATTTCAAAAACCAGAGTTACCAACACTACATATTTAAAGGCGTGTTCTCGGCAACAATATTACAATTTTAAAGTATTCAGTCAGCCATATAAAAATATTTTATAAAAAAAATATTAAATGTTGTTTACACTCAATAATGAATATTGCGCTTCATGGCATTTCTTGAAGGGTGAATGTTCCACTTGGAGATTCACACCTGAACACCCAGCCACTTCTAAAGTACTTAATATTAGAAGAATAGAGAAGATTAAGTGAAAATTCAAGTAGAAGAGGAAACTTAAATCTAACAAAATGACTATACCTAAAAAGTAATCAACATGTTACACGAAAGTTTCACCTTTATATCACTTATATCACAAGAGTATACTGGCATTAGAATATAATCTACCTTTCCTCCTCTTATTCGATCTGATGGTTCTGTTGCTAGGAACCGACCGGGGCCCCGGCCCCGGCCAACCCCGGCCCCGGCCAACCCCGGCCATTTTTAGCGGCCCCGGCCCCGAAGCCAAAAATCAGGCAAAATCAGTTTTCACTACAACTGCAAATTTACGACTTAAATAATAGAGTTTTAAATCAAACAAAATAAAAATATATTTTAATTCCATTACTAATTTGTTATAAATTGATGCAAAATATAAACATACAACATAAAAATCCTGCAAGTAATTAATTCGTTAATCAAAATCAAAATCTTCATGAGCAGCACCTGCATCATAAATTTTTGAATTTGGAAAAGAAAAACCTTCAGGAACAAAGGGAAGGGAAGTTGAATATGATACTGCCCCAAGATTATATTTTAAAAATAATAAAACTTCAACATTCTTTGGCAATAATCAATTTTTTTTTTTGTATTTATTATGATTCCAAATTAAAATTGAGGCCAAATTATAATTTTCCGAGTTTTTAACATAAAAATATTTGAAATTTTATATCAAACGAATTCGGAAAAGGAAATAAATATAATTGTTAAAATATTAATGTATTTATTTATTTAAAGCAGAGATTCCCAACCGGTGTGCCGAGGCACTTATGTGTGCCGCGAGATCTGTCAGGGGTGCCGCGTGATTTTAATCTAATTGTAACATCTCTAACCATTTTAATAAAATTACGTTTTCAATTTATTAGGCAAAAATTCTTTAAAAAGGATTTAATCTCCCTCTCTCCTGAAAGTTAATTATAGTATATATATATATATATATATATTAAGTTATAGATATATTATATATATATATATATATATATATATATATATAAAGAATATTTATCTCTCTCTCTATATAATATATATATATATATATATATATATATATATATATATATATATATATATTGCACACAGAAGCCTTTGTGCTTTGGGGAGAATCAGTAGAGTAGGGTCAATAAGTGAATAAATTAATTAATGTTACTAGGGTTGTGAAGTGCTACACAAGTTATCAATTCTGAAATGGATAAGTTTGTAATAAGGAAACGTATACTATAGGAGAGCGAACTTGTACCACCTACTTTAAGTGAGAGTAATTTGAACATTATCATTCCTGGATCTTCGACATCAAAAGAATTTCTTTTAAAGAAAAGAACATATTTAGAGAGTTATTTGTCTTACGGATTTTTATGGAACAGCGATGCAGATAATCCACGTCCCCTGTGCTTAGTGTGTGGTGAAACGCTAAGCAATGAAGCCATAGTCCCCAGCAAAGTTAAGAGACATCTTGCTACGAAGCACGCAGGTGTATCCCAGAAACCCGGCTAATATTTTTCAAGGCTATTAGAAAATCGAGAGAAAATATGTAATAGAACGTTGAAGAGATTTACCATAAGTGATGTTGCTCTCGAAGTTTCATTTAAAGTTGCCAAACTGCTCGCCAAGAAATTGACACCTCATACAACTGGAAATGATATCATTATCCCGGCGTGTAAAATTATCGTTGAAACCATACTTGGGCAAGATGCGATGGAAATTTCAATTTCGTTCCTCTCAATAAACAATACTATTAGCTGTAGAATATCTGAAAATGTCATTAAATATAAATGAACAAGTCATAGATAAATAAAAAACCCGCCATAAATTTAAGTTTACAAAATAGATGAAAGTTCGATATTGCTTCAAGTCAAAATCAGCTTCTGGAATCTGCAGATTTATTATCAAATATATCGTGGAGCAGTTTTTGCTTTGCAAAGAGTTGGAAACCACTACTAGTACCAGCACCGATATTTTCGCTTCCCGTCTCTTCCTATCTCAATAACCATGGTCTTTCTTATGGAACGACTTTTATGGAATATGTACTGTTGGTGCACCATCAAGGACAGGAAAGTATAAAGAATTTACTCCGTGAGCTTTACAGGAAAATGGATCATTGATAATATCTCACTGCTTTCTGCACAGAGAAACACTAGTAGGGAAAAATTTTGGTGAGCGAGCAGTTCGCTAAATTATAAATCAGGTTGTGAAAATGATAAATTACATTAAATCGCGACCTTTGAAGTGTAAACTTTGAAAAAATTTGTGAAACGGATGCACCATATATCTCATTATTATTACATACAGAAGTAAGTAAGATGGTTATCTCGTGGTAGAGTACTGAACCGCGTTCTCACACTCAGAGAACTAAAAGTTTATTTTAAAAAAGAGAAACATGATGCATTTCTAGGTTGCTGCAAAATGATGATTGGTGTTTACAGCTGTCATATCTGTCAGATATTTTTAGTAAACTAAATGAATTAAATACTTCATTGTAGGATGACAAGAAACAATAATTTCTTCAACCAATAAAATGAAAGGTTTCATGAGAAAGATAGCTTCTTGGAAGTCTGCAATTGAGAAAAGTGATTTTTCAAATTTTCTATCCCTTTTATAATTTTCGGAACGTAATGGCGAGGAAAAGCTAAAATACCTCATTCTTGATCATTTATCAAAACTGCAAAATGCAGTAGATAAGTACTTTCCTTCTCTTTCCGTTAAGAATCTTGAATGGATTGTTTCCCCATTTCACATGGCAGATATTGCTGAAGAACTAGATTTCACAGCTACTGAAAGAGACGAATTTAATGATCTCTGCGCTGATTCTTCACTGAAAATTAAACTTGAGAAGACTGACTTATCAGTGGCTGCATTTTGGCTTAGCATACAAAAGGAGTATCCTAACCTAGTAGAAAAAGCCACAAGTTTCCTTTTGCCATTTTCAACATCATACTTTTGTGAACAATCTTTCTCTGCAATGGTCACAATAAAATGCAAAACAAGAAATAGATTATTGAATCTTGAGAAAAATATAAGTAGAGCACAAACACTAGACCTCACTGATACAATATTTGTACCCGCAATCGCGCCTCCATTAATATTGTTAACTGATTCTAAACCGCAAAACTCCAGCTTTCAAATTTAACAGGTATGTTTTATAGATATTTTAAATTTAAAATCTATTATTATTACTATTATTATTATTATTATTATAACAACAAGTGTGCTTCAAAAATTCCACAGCCTTAAATAGGGTGCCGTGAATTACAAAAGGTTGGGAATCACTGATTTAAAGTAAATATCTTCAAGAAAATCAAATATTTTCTGAAATCTCTTTTCAAAAAAATTATTTAATTGAATTAATATATATATATATATATATATATATATATATATATATATATATATATATATATATATATATATATATATATATATATATATATATATATATAGGTATATATATATATATATATATATATATATATATATATATATATATATATATTTAATACAACTTATTCTTCTAGAAAATCAATTATTTTCTAAAATTTCTTTCTAAAATATTTATTTAATTGAATTAATGAAATGTATTCCTTTTTTATAATTAAAATTATTAATTAATTGAAATTAAATTTAATTTTCATCCTAAGTCTTAAGACTTTCAGTATTTTTGACTCACATTTCTAATTGTAGCTGGCCCCGGCCCCGGCTAAAATAGAGCAGCCCCGGCCCCGGCAAAATTCCCGCCCCGGTCGGTCCCTATCTGTTGCTAACTCTCCAACTGAAAAGGCCAATCTCTTCGGCCTTTTATTTTCCTCTAACTCAGCCCTAGAAGATTCTGGCATTCCTCTTCCTCCTCCTTCTCTTCTCAGGTATCCTATGCCTTTGCCTGAGATTACATTTGATCGGGTGCATGGGCTCCTGAAATCTATGAACGTTAGGAAGGCGGGTGGCCTGGATGGCATTCCTCCCTGAGTTTTGAGGGGTGTGCTTCTGTGCTGGCCCCTCTTCTCGTTCAACTATATTCTCTATGACTCAATACTAACACTTTCCCTCAGTGTTGGAGGAGTGCTTATGTCCAACCTATTCCGAAAAAAGGAAGCCGCTCTGATCCTTCTAACTATCGCCCTATAGCTCTAACCTGTATTCTCATCTAAGACTAACCTTCCACCTCATTTTTAGACCATCTGGAACTCATTCCTTCTTTCCGATCGCCAGTACGGCTTTCGGCGCTCGAGGTCTACTGGTGATATACTTTCCTATCTAACAGATTTATGGTTTTCCACCCTTAGGAATTACGGGGAGACTTGCGTGGTGGCGCTTGACATATCCAAAGCATTTGACCGGGTATGGCACGCGTCGCTGTTCTCCAAGCTCCCCTCCTTTGGATTTCCTTCTTTTCTTTGCTTACTTATGACTAGCTTTCTTTCAAATCGATCAATAACGGCTGTTGTTGATGGGGCGACTTCTTCTTCTTTTTCTGTCAATAGTGGTGTTCCTCAGGGTTCTGTCTTATCTCCTACTTTATTCTCGCTTTTCATTAATGATCTTCTCGTCTGCACATCTAACTCTATCCACTCATATGCAGATGACTCGACCCTTCATTCTTCTCAACTCATTTCAATTCTGCTCCTTCTTTTACTTCTAGAATTGCCTCTAGTCTTAATCTTTCCGATTCTATTCTCGCTGATCTGGATAGAATTTCCTGGTGGGGTCGTCTGAACCTTGTGAAATTAAATTCTTTAAAAACTCAACTCCTACAAATCTCCCTCTCTAAGACACCTTCTAACTTTCCTATCTCTTTCGACGGTTTTCTCGTCTCTCCTGTTGACAATATAAACATCCTTGGCCTTAACATAAACAAAAAAATGTCTTGGAAACCTCACATCACAATGGTTGCTAGGCGGCCTCCAAAGAAACTGGGAGTTCTGCTTGTGACTGCAGAGTTTTTTCTCTCTGCCAGTTACCCAGTTATGCCAAGGCCTCATCCGCCTCTTGTATGGAGTACCTCTGCCTCATATCTGGGGTGCCTAGAGCCACCGGCTTTCTCGGATAGGTCGAGTCAAAGGCAAAAAGACTTATAAACTGTCCTGTTCTTTCTAGTTCACTTGACCCTCTATCTTTGCGGCTCGAGGGAACTTTCCACTCTCGTGCCACCACATTTAAGACGCCCTCGTAGCACAAGGGGTGCTGTGTCGGCACATGAGTTTTGTGTTGATATGAGCAGCTCCAGACTAGTTCGCTGCGGTGCCTCCTTCTTTCCTGCCACCTCTGTTCTGTGGAATTCTCTTCCATCTTGTGTGTTTCCTACTCAATTTAATCTCCCTCACTTTAAAGCCCGCGTCTGTGCTCATCTGCGTAATTTGCGTTAGTTGATTTTAACTACCCCTCCTTGAATAGGGCTTTGCCCGTGAGCGGTGGTGATAACTATAAAAAAAGAAGAAAAAAAAGAAAAAAATACAAACTTTAGCACTAATAGAAATTTTTATAAATCATCTACTTCATCACCATTATTATTTAACATAAAATATGGCTTTACATTTATTAAGTTTTCACATTGCACTTGATTATTCTTATTTATGTACACATTATTTCCAAGTAACTTTACTATGGCATAGGGGCCATGATATGTATGGGTTCTAGTTTGTTTCTGCCATAGTTGTTTTTTAACTAATACAAATTTTGCATCTTGCAGACTATTTGGCAAATAAATTTTGGGGTTCTTGGCAGTAAATTCTGGAGACAGAGGGAGTCCTAGGAATAATTTTAGTTTTTCAGCGTACGTTTTCATGGACATGGGGAAGGAGGACTTCAGCTGATCTATTAAGGCTCCAGGGAGAGTTGGATTTTGGCCCATCATTAAGATGGCAGGAGTGATTCCTTCTGAGTTCAGTGGGGCAGTACGCAGTCACAATAGCACAATGGGGAGAAGATCTAGCCAATAATACTTCACATCTTCTAACTCATCCGACAGCATGGCTCACAAAGATCTCAACAAGGTTCTATGGGAGTTTTCGATAAGGCCATTGCTTTGTGGGGTATAGGCGGAAGTAAGTCTTTGCTGGATCCTAACTGCCTACACACACACACACACACTCTTGAATAAGTCCGACGTAAACTGCGTTCCTCTATCAGAAACATAAGTTCCTACCACTCCAGCTATGGGTAGAAATTCTCTAGTAATTACTTCCACTATGGTGGAGGTTTCTATGATTTTCAAAGGGAAAGCAAAGAGATAACGAAAGAACCTAACAATCAATGTTAAAAGGTACTTATAGCTTTTGCATTGAGGCATTTTAAGAATGTCAATATGGACAACTTGAAATTTGGCCGATACTGGCCTATAAGATTCATATGGAGGGCTTATTCTGCGAGAAGATTTAGACCTCTGACATGCATCACAACTTTGTACAAATTGCTTTACATACTTTGGCATATTTTTCCATACAAAGCGTTTTCTAAGGAATGCCAGAGTTTTCTTAACACCAAAATGCCCTAAAGAGTGGGAATAAGAAATAACAGGAAGAATAAAAGATTCTGGAACAAAGACACGTGGTGAAAGTGGAATAGATTCATCAACGATTAGGGAGACCAAGTCATTCCGATAATAATAGTCTTTTTGTAAGCTTAAGACCCGTATTTTCTTGGTTATTTAAATATTTTTGAAGTTGTACATCAGTTTCTTGTACTGCTTGCAGTTCTTTGTAGTCAATCTTACACTGAAAAAGCTTAAATACTTCATTGGGGGAAATATTGAAAATTGATGCAAGTGCATAACCGTCATCCTCTGTTGAAGAATTCTGCTGGGGTAGAAAATCTGGTGACACCAAGACTTCATCACAGGATACTTCTGGAATGACTTCTGCTTCAGGTATCTGATCTCCAATTTGAAGAGAAGAGCTTGTTGCTGAACCTAATTCTACTTTTTCCGCAGAAGTGGAAGGAGTGGGCAAATTTGATGGCCAATCAGTGGTTCTCTGAGCTGGATTTCTACTCAGGAAATCTGCAAGAATATTTTCTTCTGATTTAATATGATGTACAGTCAAATCATACTCAGACAAGAAAGTTAGGTATTGCTGCTCCCTTGCTAGCAAGTGATTAGCGTCAGTTTCCTTTTTAAGCGACTGTGTGACTGAAAGATTGTCACAAAACACATCTACCTTTCTTGCTTCTACTATATGGGTAAACTTCTTAATTGTTTTAACCAAGGCAAGGAGTTCCTTGCTATATATACTGTAACCAATTTCAGTCGGATTCAACCGATAACTGTAAAATCCCAGCGAAACTGTTTTTTCATTTTCTGTAGAAACTATTACACCAGCCAAGGCTGTCTGACTAGCATCAGTGAAAACAGATATTTGAGCATTATTAGAAGGAAAACCCAAAGGTATAGCATTTTTGAGGGCCAATTTGGCCATATTAAAGGCTTCTTCAGCCTCAGGATTCCATTTTACTCTGCGTTGAGAGTAAGAAAAGAAAGAAGAGAAATAATTTCAGAAATACCAGAAAGAGAAGAGCGAAAATAGTTTAGACTGCCTATGAAAGAACATAAATCTTTGATAGTCTTGGGTTTTGGGATATTCATAATAGCAGTGGTTTTATCCTCATTAGGGAGCATGGAGCCTTCAGACACATCAAAACCTAAATATGTAACCCGAGACTGTCTAATTTGGCACTTATCAGCACTAAGTCTCAAGTTAAAAGATTTTAACCTGTCTAGTACCATTTCTAAAATCTTCATGTGTTCATCATGAGTAGGAGTGGCAATAAGAATATCATCAATATATATATATATATATATACAAATGTTAGGGATTTTAGAAAGAATTAAAGATATGTATTTTGTAAAACTAGTGGGACTGGAATGGAAGCCTTCTACAATACTATTATATGAGAAACTGCCAAAAGGAGTATTTATAGTTAAGAACTTTCGACAATCAGGGTGGACTTTAAGGTTATAAAATGCCTTTTTTAAGTCTAAAACAGAAAATACTTTACACCCATGAAGTAAGTTCGTAAAGTCATTTAAGTTAGGGAGACTGAAGTTGTCTCGAACAGCTCGTTTGTTCAGTAATCTCAAATCGGCTACTATTCGGACTCCACCACTAGGTTTAGAAAGTACTGAAATTGGAAATCCCCAAGGTGAGTGCAATGGAGAAAGTACCCCTGCATTTACTAACCTGCGTCTCTCTTCTTTTGCCTTATCATATAAACTAATAGGGATTCTGCGACTTTTAATGTTTATTGGGGAACCAATAACTTTATTTAAGGAATTTTCTTCAGTGGGGGAAAGGGGAAATTTGCTAATACCTATCTCACTCATATTATTAAAATCACTTTCATTATTAATATCACTTTTATTCATGCTTATTTCATTTCTATTTTTATAACACTTGTAGGGGGCATTGTCCTGATAGCTACCCCCAGGGATACTATTATTATAAGTATTATTGCTCACATTAACATCATTATCATTAACATCACATTAACATTATTAACATCATTAGGGTTAAATTTATATAATTAAAATCGTTTGTTATGGGCAGTGCTTCAGAGTCATTCCCTTGAATGACTTCACAAGATAAGCCAGTTGTGGCATCAATTATAATATTTGAGTTAAAATCTAGGTCAAATTTATATTTAGTAAAAAAATCTATCCCTAAAATATTCTCAATTACATCAGCGATTAAAAATATATGCTCATAGTCCCGCTTTAGCAGGAAATTTAGATGGAAGCAATTAAAAGCAGCAGGGAAAAGAAATAAGAAGAACAACAGGACGGACTGAGAAGAAGGCAGAAAATTCCAAGAGATCTGCAAAGGTTCTAAATGGTTTTTTGTCTCAGAGAAGAAGAAAGTATTCTGCATGATTGTGGCTAGGTTTTACAGTTAGAAGCTGTTAAAAAAATTATAAAAATGAAGAAAATATTTTAATTAATTAAATAAGAATTTAAAATTGAAATTAAAATCAAAATCTTTTATCAGTACAAAATTAATATTTTAACGGTGAAGAGGAGAAACAAAATTTTCATTTTGGTTATCTTTCAATAGTTATAAATAATAGTAAGGATACTTTATCAAAAATAGCTGAGGAGTAGCAAATTTTTATAGCTTGTTCTTTTTATTAAAAACAATTTTGAATTTAAATTATAAGATATGCAAAAACTGAAATTTGGCCAAAGATGAATGTATATTTCACCGAAGTCGGGTTATAGGAAGAAGATATTTCTTCGCATGGTTATAGGGCGACAGAGCTAGCAACCCGGTCCTTTCCTTTTGCTTTTATTACTCTTGGACCAGCGTTAGAATCTTATGTGCCTAGAAGCAAGATCCTCTGAAGAGCTCTGGGAGAACGAGTTTTGAGGCCTAATGGAAGAAGATGCTAGTTCTACTGAAAGGGCGAAAACCCTACCTGAGAGTGTTAACTCGAGGACTGGCGTCGGAAACCATTGCGCCGAGAAATGGTTTTCTAGTGCTCTAGGGTTAGGCGTTTCGGGCCAGAAGAAGAAGATGCTGGTCCAACTGACAGGGAGAAAGCCCTTCCTGGGAGTTGTTATAGATTATAGATATAGTTATACAATCATAAATGTTAATCTGACTTCCATTAATTAGCAGCTGTAAGAAAGCCAATAGGATCTTTCCTTTGCTCTGCAGAAGCCTTTAAAATAGAAAATGAGCTAACTGTATCTAACAAATAATTGATTTGAATTAGCGTCATATATACAAAGGAGACAATTAATTGCAAAATTTTTACATTCGTTTACATTTAAAACTTTTGCTGGGAAGCACTGACGATTGCAAGAATCTGCATTAACCCAACGCATATTTTGGCTTGGAACCACAGGTTCCAGCAGGGCCAATAACTGACTTTTTGATACCTTTGATAATGCATATCCTTTACCCTAACACTATTACACTGGTCAATATATTTGTAATTTGAAAAATTTTCCTAGCTCAAAACAGAAACTTTACTAATTTTTGGTCGAGAAACACAAATTTGATAATAATTTTTATGTATTAGCTCTGGTTTTGAAGATATTTACATATTAAATAATAACATAGAACTTACATGTTAACAATTGAAAAGATATCAATTGAAGCTCTTTAATATCATAAAATAAGTACACAACTACCAAAAATGTAAATAAATTTTATGTGACATTAATTATTATATTTTGCCTATGTGTAATGTTTAACTTTTCATGTCATTATAATCAGTAACCTCACATTTTAATGTTTAATCTCTTGAATGACATCTCTTTGCTACTCGCTTGTGAATGGTTTCTGGGGCGTCTCTTGTCACTGTCCAGCAATAGTCCACAAGCATGGAGGCGTTCCATTTACCTTGATACCTTCTTTCCATTCTAGATATATCTTGATGAAATCGCTCACCATTGTTCGTCGCTCACGGCGCCACAATTATCAGGGAAGAAGTCCAGGTGAGAATGTAGGAAATGGATCTTGAGTGACATGTTGCACCCTAATTGACGATACGTTTCTAGAAGTGTATCCACAATATCAACTTAGTTATCAACCCTACGATTTCCTAGAAAGCCATGAACAACATCTTTAAATGCTTTCCATGCTGCTTTCTCATGGCCAGCAAGAACTAGCTCAAAGTTAACATCCTTAAGAAGTTTACGAATTTGCGGCTCAACGAAGATGCCTTCTTTAACTTTAGCATCACTGAGTTTTGGAAATTGTTTTCTGAGGTACTGAAAACCTTCTCCATCCTGGTTCATTCCCTTCACAAAGTTTTTCATGAGTCCAAGTTTGATGTGTAAATGTGGCAAAAGAATTTTGTTTCTGTCTGCCAGAGGAGGATGCTGGACATTTTTCTCACCTGGCAAGAGATTTTCCCTAGCTGGCCAGACCTTACGTTTGTAATGAGAAGACCTATCCTGACTATCCCAGTTACAGAGGAAACAGCAGTACTTGGTGTATTCCAATTGCATGCCCAACAGTATTGCAATGACCTTCAAGTCTCCACAGAGGTGCCAGCGATGGTCGGTGTATTTAATTGCAATAAGAAGTGCTTTCATATTTGCATACGTTTCTTTCATATGATCAAACGAATAGGAAGTCCAAAGTCCAATAGGAATTGAAGGAAGAAAATTGCCATTATATATCAATACAGCTTTTAAACTTATCTTAGAAGAATCTATGAATAGTCTCCAGTCTTCTGACTTGTATTCTAAATGCAAAGCATTCATCAAACCAGGCACATCACAACAGGCAACAAGAGAATTTTCATTTTGAAAGTATTGATTCAGATCGTGTTGCGATTCCTGTATGTGGATACATTAACATTAGGTAGTAGGAGATTCCTTTCTTAAAGCCTTGATGCCAAAAGCTCTGATTTGACTTTATATAAGTAAGCAAAGAGAAGGAGGAAGCCCAATTTAATCCAGCTTGACAAAACAATTTTGACTGACAAGATTCTTGAGTGTCAATCACAAAATCCGGATCATTTGATGAGGAAGGACAAGGTGGTTCCTCACTTCCACAATCCTCAGCTACGTCTGACTCCAGATTGTAGTATACTGGAGGAATTGGTATGGGCAAACCGTCTGCATGGGGTACTGGTAGGATGGACGGGATTTTAGGGTACTTTACAATCGCCTTTTTTTCTTGACATGCCATGACTGACGGGAGGTATCATGCAGAAATAGCAATCGTTTACATGATTTGAGGGCTCCCTCCAAATCATTGGAATGACAAAAGGCATAGAATGTATTGTTTTGTTCATCCATCCGCGTAGGCGCACAGCACATGTATTGCAGACAATGTGTGGAGCCCAGTGCTTGTCCTGGTCTCCTAACTGGATACCGAAATATGCGCGATATGCAGCCTTTATGATTGGAGTAATCCGACGTTTTTGGTCAGAAAAAGTAACCAGACCACACACATAACAGAAACTGTCCGCCGAATTTTTACAATGCTGTGGCATTCTCGTTATTTTAAATCTCAAAATTGATATCACTAAACTGAATGTTATTTCTGAAATATATATATATATATATATATATATATATATATATATATATATATATATATATATTTATATATATATATATATATATACTATATATATATATATATATATATATATATATATATATATATATATATATATATATGAGGAATAATAGTGGCCCCAGCACAAAAGTGTATGAAAGGATTTTAGAAAGAAGATTAAGAGGAATGATAGAGATACAGTTGGGAGAGGAACAATATGGGTACAGGAAGGGCAGGAGTACTTCGGATCTGTTGTTTGCTTTAAGAATAGTGTTGGAGAAGAGCTGAGAATAATAAAAACAGCATATATAGCCTTCCTGGACCTAAGAAAGGCATATTTGACTCGGTACCCAGAGCCAGATTTTGGAGGATGTTGTGTACAGAGTGGAGGAAAGACTGAGGAGAGCAATAAAAGCTTGTATAGCGTTTGTAAGTGTAAATGTGGTAAACAGGATGTATAAATGAGAAATGGTTTGAGGTGGTGAACTGGAGTCAGACAGGGTAGTGTCCTGTCTCCCCTACTCTTTATAGCCTTCATTTAGATGTTGTAATCAGAAAGGTTAAAGAGGAATTTCCGAATCTGTGATATAATGGTGTATGCGGATGATTTGGCATGTTGGAGTTGGGAGGAGGGGGTATTGAGAGGACTTCATGGAAAGTTTTGACAGAAATTTGAAGGAGATTGGTTTAGAGATGAATACGGAAAAGACAGTGATAATGAGAGTGGGTAGAGGGAGAAGTGGAGATCGTCATTGATGATGAAATATTGAGAAATGTGGATCAGTTTGTTTACCTGGGTGGCGTATTTACAAGCAAGGGAAGATGTGTACCGGAAGTGGAGGCAAGAATGGAAAAATACGGAAGAATAATGAGAGCGTTATATCCAATTATGAAGGATCGGGTGATGGATATAAAAGTGAAGATTATATTTGATAGCATATACTGGTACCCACATTGACATATGGAGCAGAAACATGGTAGTCATATTGACATATGGAGGAAATAGGATCGAATCTGCTGAAATGAAGGTGTTGACAACGATATTGGGAAAGACGAGGATAGATAGAGTGAGAAACGAATGGGTTAGGGAGAGAGTTGGTGTGGTGCCTGTGTTGAACAGGATAGATTCGGCGAGACTGAGATAGTGGGGGCAGATAGTAAGGATGACGGGAGAACGAGTCGCGAGTAGAAGGTGGTGGTGGAGAGTGGAGGGAGTAAGGCCAAGAGGAAGACCGAGGGGAAGATAAGATTGTGTGGAGAGAGCCCTGAGAAGACATGGACTGCCCGCGATGCGCCAGCTGATGGAGGATAATACACTTCTGGAAAGGAATGCGTGGAAAGCAATGTTGTCTCCGCTGACAGGCCGTAGGCCTCCTTGAGGGAAGACGTAAGACGTAATATATATATATATATATATATATATATATATATATATATATATATTTTTTATATTTATATATATATATATATATATATATATATATACTGTAAAATTGGCTAACTTTAAAAAAAAATTTTGTTCACCTAACTTTAACTTTTTTTTAAGTATACTTGAATTTTCAAGCTATGCTAGCCTAAATATATATATATATATATATATATATATATATATATATAATATATATATATATATATATATATATATATATATATATATATATATATATAGTTTAGTATTTTAATTACCTGAAGTATGGTGGTTTTCTTTTTTTTTTTTTTTTTCTCAAATTTTTGAAAATGGGCGGTTTGGGTAACTTTGAACAGGTGTTCAAAGTTACCCCACCTGCCTTATTTTGAATGTTTTAGGTTTTAATATTTATATTTATATTTATAAATGGCTTATTTGAGCATAAATATATGTAATTATGTACAATGGGAGAACTTTTTAACATTTAAGGGGCACAGGTACCACATCATCAAACACTGTTATCTCTCTCTATAACTTTTTATATAATTTTTCAATTCTCAAACTATTTTAAATTAATTATGTCTTAAGTTGAGTAGTTTACATAGCTACCTGAGATTTTTTTTTTTTTTTTTTTTTTTTTTTTTTTTTTGAACATTGGCGGTTTGGTATGGTATTCTATTGTTGTTTCAACATCAACAGGCAAATTAGTGGGTATTGAGAAGGTTGGACAGCATCTGTGGAAATATCTTTTTATGAACTGTAGATGTTGTTGGGTATTTCTGCTTGTAATCCTCAATCATATTTCCCCAGTGAGTTTTAGAGGATTGAAGAAACTTACATCAAAAGGTTGGGTTAATAAATAAATATTAAATAATAAAAATAATATAAACAATAAATAAATAATAATTTCTTTACTTTTTATCAAACTGTTGTTCAAAGTTCCCCCCCCTAGTTTAACACTTAATAACTTTGAAACTAAAAAATTTATTTTTTCGCTATTAGTGGTTTTTTGATCCTGATACATAGCGACAAAAACGTACCAATTTTTATACTTTTTGAAAAATTCCTACTGGCCCAATGGGGGCGTAGTTTTTGGGCAAAACATTTTTTCACAATTTTTTTTTAATTTTTCCAGATAAAACCTAAAGTTGAAGCCAAGTGCTTTTACTTAGTTAATACATGAAACCGCTATCCTTTAACCTTCAAAATAAAAAAAAATCATCATTCTACACCAAATACTTTGTGAGTTATAACATGAAACAGATAATTTGGTGGATTTTGTTCAATGTTGCCCCACTGTTCAAAGTATGTCAATGTTAAGGCCCTTTTATTTTGAAGGTTAAAGGATAGTGGTTTCATTTAACTAGAACTTTTTTTTAAGTACTTGAATTTTCAAGCTATGCTAGCCTAAATGTAGATATAGTTTAGTACTTTAATTACCTGAAGTATGGTGGTCTTTTTTTTTTTTTTTTCTCAAATTTTTGAAAATGGGCGGTTTGGGTAACTTTGAACAGGTGTTCAAAGTTACCCCACCTGCCTTATTTTGAATGTTATATTTATATTCATAGGTTTTAATATTTATATTTATATTTATAAATGGCTTATTTGAGCATAAATATATGTAATTATGTACAATGCGAGAACTTTTTAACATTTAAGGGGCACAGGTACCACATCATCAAACACTGTAAATTTTTTGGTTTACCTCTCTATAACTTTTTATATAATTATTCAATTCTCAAACTATTTTAAAGTAATTATGTCTTAAGTTGAGTAGTTTACATACCTGAGATATGGCAGTCTTTTTTTTTTTTTTTAAATTGTGGTTTGGTATGGTATTCTATTGTTGTTTCAACATCAACAGGCAAATTAGTGGGTATTGAGAAGGTTGGACAGCATCTGTGGAAATATCTTTTTATGAACTGTAGATGTTGTTGGGTATTTCTGCTTGTAATCCTCAATCATATTTCCCCAGATGAGTTTTAGTGGATTGAAGAAACTTAAATACAGTATATATAAATATAAATAAAAAAATATTAAATAATAAGAATAATAAATAATAATTTTCTTACTTTATCAAATTCATTACTTTTGAAACTCTTATAGAGCGTTCAATGTTACACAATGTGTTGTTCAAAATTACCAACCCCTACTTTAACACTTAGTAACTTTGAAACCAAAAAAATTTTTTTTTCGCTATTAGTGGTTTTTTGATCCTGATACATAGCGACAAAAATTGACCAATTTTTATACTTTTTGAAAAATTCCTTCTGCCCCAATGGGGGGGGGAGTTTTTGGGCGAAACATTTTTTTAGCAAAATTTTTTTTTTACATTTTTCCAGATAAAACCTAAAGTTGAAGCCAAGTGCTTTTCCTTAGTTAATACATGAAACCGCTATCCTTTAACCTTCAAAATAAAAAAAAAATCATCATTCTACACCAAATACTTTGTGAGTTATAACATGAAACAGGTAAGGGGGTCGATTTTGTTCAATGTTGCCCCACTATTCACGGTATGTCGTCTTTATAGTATAGTATAGTATATATATATATATATATATATATAGAGCAGTAGTATATATATATATATATATATATATATATATATAAAGAGAATATATACATATATATAAGTATTATATATATATATATATATATATATATATATATATATATATATATATTTGAGGTGTACCGGGAATCTGTCGCAATTCCGGCTGGAATTTGACATTTTTTTCCGGTCCTGGCCCGGCCGGAAAATTCCGGCCTGAACCTTAATTAATAACGTACTTCGAGTAAAAATTTCTGATAGTGGATTTGGCCTTTACAAACCCATAGCCCATCTTTTTACAAAATAGTAGTCTTGTGTAGCATTCATACAGTGTATTACATATCTACATATTTAAATAAAGTTTACTCAAAAATCTCAAAATATAGGATTAGAAGAATATTCTCATTAAATTCAAATTTAAATAGCAAAAATTATAAATATATATATATATATATATATATATATATATATAGTATATATATATATATATATATATATTAAGGTTATTATATATATATATATATATATATATATATATATATATATATATATATAATCTTCTTCTCTTCAGTAC
>JABUQX010133059.1:0-12626 GCA_015478945.1 Trachelipus rathkii | reverse complement strand
TATCATATACTTATATATATATATATACGTATATTATACTTATAGAATATATAAATAAATTATATAATATTAATTATATTCATAATAATATATAACTATAATGCTATATATTATATAAGTTTCAATACACCACTAATAGTACATTTCGCTTCCTGAGCACTGACTTTTCAATCTGTTTTTTCTTTTATTTTTTTTTTTTTAATCTGTGCCGTCCTATAGTTGTAATAGATTCCAATGACTTCACTGTACTATTGCACGAACGTCTTAAACTTCTGCCTGGGTGCTGTCTCCTTTGAAACAAATTAACACCTTTAAACATATCACAAATACGGGGATACGTCGAGCTCATTATTTTCCCTCCCAATCCAGCGTGTAAACTGAAGATCAGATTTTTTAGAAAGATAGGTGTGCAATCTGCACATGGCGTTCAATTATTATTTCATTGGTTAAGAGAATAAAGTAATATTTGAACACGTGCCATCCCTGATAAGATATTGTTTTTTTTTTTATATTTAGAAGATAAGTGAAATTACAATAATTGCTTTTTAAACAAATTGACGTTACATGACTACATAGTTTAGCTTTCAGGCCAGTAAGGAAAAAATAAAAATATAAATTTTTTATATTATTGTTGAATTTATTATAAATATGTTTAAATTTTGAAGTCTACGGCATCTAGAAAAAATGAATTTTGCTAATTTGGCTAAATAAAATAAATATAAGAAATGGAATTATACTGAGATAACAGGATCTTACCTTCAATTAAAAAAAATAATTTTTCCAATTTGCAAATTAATGAATTAATAATAAATTAATTAACTAATAAATATTATTATTTATTTCTCAATGAAACAAAAGTAAACTTTTCATTTACGCAATATATATCATATACTATATATATCAGCTAACATATACCTAATATATATAACTTACCTATAACTACTACTAAAATATAATATATAGTACCGGCAATATATGATTATGTTTATTTCTCTATATATAAGCACAAAGTAAAACCTTCAGATCAACTTCTTTAGCTGAATACTATATATAAATATGATCTATACTATATATATACTATAGCTATATACTATATATATATATTATATTATATTATAGTATATCCTAATTAAAGTTAAGAAAATCCTATAAATACTAATAGATAATACACATACCTATATATATATATATACTATACGTCATTCATTTACCCTACTATATAATGTTATATATATATCATATGTCCTATACCTATATATATATATATATATATCATACTATATATATATATATATATTATATATATATATTTATATATATACGTATATATATATAGTACTATATCATAACTATATCTATAACATCAATATCAAGCAGATATAAATATTATATATATATAACCCTTATATATATACTATATATATCTTTACTTTAATCATTAGTATATTAACTAATACGTTATGACATATAATAATCTCTATTCTTTTATATCAATATATATCTATATATATATATATATTATTTATATATAATATATATATCAATACCATTTATATATACTTAATACATATATAGAATATATATAATATATATATATACTACATATATACTATATATATATATATATTTTATATATTTATATACTATTATAGTATCAGTATATATAGATATATAGCTATATATGATTCAATATATTACAATATATATAATTATAGTATTATATATATATATATAAGATTGGTATAATATATGAAATATATATAGTATAATATATAATATATAATAATATAATATAGTATGAATAATATATATATATATATATATAGTATATATATTATATACTATATATATATATATAAATAAAAATATATATATATATATATATATTATATATAATATATATATATTAATATATACTTTAATATATAGTAATATATATAGATATATATATAATAAAGAATTTATTCTCGGCAGTTAAAAATTGGATAATTTGAAAAAACTTTATAACTAAAAAATAAGTAAACATATAGAAAAAAGATTTACTTCTTAAGAAAATAAAGGAACGAATTATAATATTTTACTAATTAATAAAATAAAGAACTCTAAAATTAAATACATAAACAAATTAAACATTAATACAATTAATTTTATTAAATATTTTTTTCAGAGTTGAAAATCTTTTTTTTCCTTTTCTCAATTTCTAAATTAATCTTATTCATCACATTATTTTTATTTTTATTTTTTTACAAAGTGGAGTAGAATTGTTCTTTTGATGGTTGGTAATAGGGGGTGGGTTGAAAGTTATTTTTTCCATCCCGATTTTGAAGGAGTGAGAATATAAAAAAAAACACAAAAAAAAAAAACAAAAAAAAAACAATAAAAAAATTTCTATTTTCATCCTTAAAGACTTGTTTTCTTGTTAGGCAGTTTGATTGCTTTTTCCCAAGTTCGTTTTCCTTTGCTTGTCCATTTTTTAACTGATCTCTTCTTGCCCTTTTTTATGTATAATTCCAGTCCTTTTTTTTTTTATAAATTTTTCCTTTTTTTTGCATTTTATTTCTATGTTTTCTTTTACTTTGCTTTCCTCATGTTATCAGGAATTATATATCTTCCAACACTCACTATTTGGGCTTTAAATTATATATATATATATATATATATATACTCATATAAGCTCTCATAAACCAAATCATATTATAATATATAATATATAATATACTCAATATAAAGCACTTATATATACTACTACTATAAATATATACTATATATCAATATCTAATTATATAACCTGAATATAACAATCAGTATTTAAATAGACAAATCATTATAACTATATAATATATATATACTATAGATATCTAAAGACGTTGAAAGATCCTATAACTGTCGTACGTATATATATATATATATATATATATACACAAGTATAAGCTATATATATATACAGATACTAATATATATTTAGTAGCATACTCGCGTTATACTACGCTACTCAATATAGCCGCAATGTACATACTGATCAGGTCTCACTCATATCATATATATAATATTATACATCAATATTGTAAAGAACATTCTTTGCATCACATATCTAAACGGCATAGCACTTATTATAAATTATTACATAACATATCATATCAATATATCAGCTAATATCGTTACTTACTCTCTACGTTCACACGCGCGACTAATTCACAATACTATATCTATATACGTATCTGCCGAGCTATACACTATCATCGTGTCACATACCGATCATATATCTATTAAGACGCGCCGTTATTTTGGCGACATCGCTTCGGACCTATTTATGCACGTGTACTATTACTCTTTTTGTTGAAGATATACTCACACATTAGGCCCCTCTTAATACATCTTCTAACCACAAACCAGCATCAAGGGTCCATAAAAGTGGCATCCCGCGTGTTATCTAATCCACAAACCACGCCAACAAAAGATAACAAGACGGTAAACAGAGACACTTCAAAGGTCTTGCGTCCTACCGAGAAAAAGGTCACCATGTTTCTTATTCTACTATTTCCTATATTATTCTACTATATTCTATTAGCTATATTCTAATTCTTTATAGTCGTACTATTCTAGGGCGTCTCAGCATAATGGACCCTATATTGTAGAAATACACCGGGTATTAGTGCCTACCCCTAGGTGTATGGGTACGACGAAATCGATTGGTGTATAGGTTTATTAAACTACCACCTTTATAGTTTATTACCCTACCCCCCTTTGCTAGCCTTCTCTAGCCTGACATATTCCTACGTCACAGAAAGTGAACGCTAATTAATGGCTCATTACTACCTATGTCTATAAGGTATGAGGAATCATGTGTGATATTGATTAGAAGATAGCTAGGATGCTTACGACTCTGACGAGTTTAGATCCCCCACCTCCCCCTTTCTTTAACCCTTCTAGCTGCATATATCGTTAGAGGACGAATACATCCGATTATTTGTAACTCATATACATACATCGACACTGTTGAAGTCGAATTCCTGTGAGTTGTACGACGAATCGATTCGATTCCTAACGAACGATAGTATTAGATAATACCCTACCATTTACTATTAGATATATCCTACATTTTTGTTTCTTAGCTATGAAGCCGGAAGCTCCCGTCGTTGTCTAGATATGTTGAGTATGCCGAGCGATGCCCTAATTGCGAGCATGGCGTGTGAAGCCCCTGCGTTTTTTAGATACCGCTACCAACATGCGTTTTCTGAGATGCGGGTTTAACTGTCGTTCAAAAAAACCTATCATGACGGGTCGTCAAACACGGCGTAGCATGCTCTCAAAAAATTAAGATTCCCGTAGTATACATTTCCGAAGCGCCAAGAGTTCCCCATCGCCCCACCACACGGTGGTAAAGATTCAACGTGGCTAGTAGAAACTACACACTAAATGCAAACATGCATTTGAAGGTCAAACAAGAGTTGCAGATGAATAGTAAACTTGATCTAAACGTTGTGTCGGATGGATTAATAAGTCTTGGCGGACAGGCTTGACAGCCAATGTTTACAAGCCGTTACGCTCTTAACGGAGCTTCGACCTTTAGCGGGTGTGGGGCCCCCTGCCCCCCTTAAATTGTCAATAGCATGATATAGTACAGCTGTAATTATATCATTTTCAAATGATAAAACAGGTACATTTTATGAAGACATTGCTAGAAAAAAATTAAGTATTGGAGCATATGGCCGGAGCCGGAGGCAGCCAGATTGGAAAACCTAAGAAATGGACTTAGGAAGGTTGAATTTTGGGAGAGTGGTTAGAAGAGAGAATGAAATGAAATGGAGTAGTGAATTTAATAAAGTGCCGGCTCAAATGAGTCGGTAAGGTGCTGAGCGGAACAACAAGAAGAAACATGTACTTATCACCCTAATATTAGGATAAATGAGGTATCTTTACCTATGTTTTTACTGATGTAGAACTCATTTTTGAAAGTTTCGAGACCCTCAAGTGAGTTTGATGGTCCCCCAAGAGGGGGTTCCTTGAAAAAAGAAAGCATATAAAAAGACGAAGGAAGGTGGAGGAAAGAAAAAAGAAGAAGAAAAAGAAGAAGTCTCGTATGGCGGATCAAATGAGTGATTGTAAGTGTTGGTACTGACACCGGTGCTGGATTAGAGAGGAGCCGAATTAATAAACATTTACTTAGCACCCTGATATTGGTGTATCTATATATGTTTCCAATGACGTAGAACATGAATAACATAGTAACAGTACTCGCAAATGAGTTTAAGAACCCCCTTAAGAGGTTCCAACTGAAAAAAAAGAAAAGTAAAGAAGATGGCATACCAAATAAAGATGAGGGAAGACATAAGAGGAAGGAAAAAAAGAAGTCTCATATGGAAGAGTAGCTGCGTCAATGTTTGCACCGGTGCTAAAGCTTAAGTAGGGGCCGGTGCTGGAGTTGGAGACAGAAAAAAAACACAGACTGCATATCTATGGAAGTTGGATTAACAAGAAGGAAAGAAAAAAAGTAAAAGTCTCATTTGTCGGTGTAAAAGAGTCACGACACGAACCAGTACCGGATGCCGGTGCATTGAAAAAACATTTCATTTAAAAGAAAACCTGTTTTATTATTAAAGTTTTTTGGAAAAACAGTTTGTTTTTGAAAAAACATTTTGTTTTTGAAAAAAATATTTTGTTTCCGTGAAAAACAATTTAGGTTTTTACAAAAAGTTGTTAAATTTTTTAATAAGAACATGTTTTTTATCGACCCTTAAGCAGCAAAGCAGCAAAGCAGCAAAGCAGTATTACAAACAGCCCCTAGGGGGATCAACTCCCCATCAGCCTTTGCTGTATTGTTTCACTGTTTTACTGATTTACATCAAATTTGGACATGTATTTTGTATAGACACGTCTTAATAATTAGTTCATTGTATAGACACAAACTAAAAATAAGTTCTCATATATGAACATAACAAAATTATTAAAAACATTTTATGTTTTTACTAATTTTCATTTTTTTAATTGAAAAAAATGCCAATTAATCATTAGGTCAAACTCTAATCAACCACATATACCAGCCATCCAATACCATGACGATCCATTGATTAAGCGACTAAAGTCATGATTTAGTGATTAAATTCCTAATTAAACTTAATTATTTGTACAACGTAACAAAAGTGTTTCATTTTTTCAAAAAATATCATCTGTAAGTGATTAAAGTCATATTTAAGTGCAAATGATATTCAAAAATTACAGGAAAACAAGGTCTTTTTGCTCGATCACAACATAATCTTTATTAAATCTTTATATTCTTTAATGTTTACAACATAAAAATAACATATTTAACACACCTAACATATGAATAAAGAGCTAGCATTAACAAAATTCACTCTATAATACCGGTAAACAAACTAACATCACCTTATAATACTTGACCTAAACCTACTTTTTCCACCATAACTCTAACATATCAGTGTTAATTTTTCACTATGATAGTAATATTTAACAAAACGTTACCAAAATTTATCATAGCCAAATTATCTATTGCTCTATTCGACAAATAAATGTTAGTAAAACAAAGTTTTAACATCAATAAAGAATATATAACATTACTTGAAAGCGAAGTCAGATTGGAGATGGAGAGAGTTGTAATATTAGCGGCAGTAGTAGTAGTAGTAGTAGTAGTAGTAGTAGTAGTAGTAGTAGTAGTAGTAGTAGTAGTAGTGGTAGTAGTAGTAGCAGTAGTAGTAGTGGTAGGAGGAGGAGGTGGTAGAAACACCGAGAGATTTTCATCATTAATAATTATATTTCTTTTTGCTATTCAACCATATACATTTATATTTCATATTACTCTTTTTCTGAAGTTCGAACATGGAATTAAACAAATATATTTTTAAATTGTAACATTTAAGAGATGTAGAGGTATTCCGTTTTCTACACTTTTAATATTTTTTTTTCAAAGAGACAAATTTTTATTTCCTTTTTAAACATTAACTTAATATTTCGAGTACACCATCTTCTTTTAACCTGAAACGTTTATATATTCTCATATTCATCTGTAAACTTAAACTATTATATTTTCCTTTTGTTTTAAGTTTTTACCGATTTTTTAGTAAAAATACCAATTAATCAATAGATCAGTGAATCATATGCTAATCATCCATATATACCATTCCTTCCCGAATCACCGTGATCCATTGATTAAGAAATTAACGTCATGATTAATTGATTAAATTCCTAAATAAACTTAATCATTTATAAACATTGCATAAAATTTGTAAAAACATTTTGTTTATAGTAATTTTTATTCTTGTCTATTAAAAGTATCGAATATATGTGATTAAAGCTATATTTAAGTGTCAATGACATACAAACATTACATAAAAATAAGTTCTTTTGTATGATTACAACATAGATTTTAGTCTTTTAATGCTTTTAACGTATCTAACATACTTTACGTACGCACAATTCGCTAACATTGACAAAAATTCAATGCCTGATAGGTGTAAATAGCTAACATCATCTTACAAAACCTAAACTATTTCCTCTTTTCCAACATTGTTCCACCAAATCATTGTTATTTTTACATTATCATAGTAATATTTAACAGAACTTAGCAAAAATTTAACATAACCTAACATAAATATCACACAAACTACCAAAGTTATTTCATAAGTTTTACTTTATAAACAAAGCGACGTTGCCAAATCATCGATATAACCGCTATTCACCAAATTTCAATAGATTAGAATAAACATGGATGTGTCATTATATATTGAAATATCATACCAAGACCCTATAAACCCAATAACGTAACTTAGCAGTTCGTAACTAACATATGATTTTATGAATAATTACCAATGTCTCTCAAGTACCTTGCTAATCATTACTGTTAACATAAAATTATATTCCCAACGTTACAAAGTATCTTAGCATATAACCTTTATTCGTCATAACCTAACGAAACTGAACATTACCAATATATCTAACATTTTCAAAGTGCTATAACCTACCATAGATGCTAACATATGGAACTATGAATAAAACATTAACATATGGGACTTTGAATAAGTTCTCTACCTATTCAATCATAACATAGCAAAACTGAGGCACTATATATCTAAATAACATTCCAAGACTCTGTCTAACCTAATAACGTAACTGAGCATTTTGTAACAAACATATGAATTTACGATTAATCAAAACTTTCTCTCTATTACCTAACAAATCATTACTATTAACTTAAAATACATTCCCAACGTAATAAAGTAACTTAACATGTAAACCTTTAGTCGATATACCCTCCCAAGACTGAACATTACCAACATATCTAGCATTTACAAAAGTACTATAACTTACCACAGATACCAACATTTGGAACTATGAATAAGACATTAACATTTGAAGCTATGAATAAGTTCTCAACCTATCCAGTCATCGCACAGCAAAACTCAACCTATTCCTGTTTTTCCATCATATCATCAGCATTTTTTTTATAAACAGTATTATCTATTAAATACCGTTAACAAAGTATCCTACCTATCAAATATATAATCATCTTGAACTATGAATTGAGGCTATCTTCATCAAAGTGTCTCGCATATCAAATATATATCATGTTGAACTACGAATTAACGTTGACATTAACAAAATTCTTTACCGAATTTAACATTATTCAGCATAAACTTAACCTATGCCCCCGTTTCTAACACATCATAACCAGTTAACCCAGTAATATCTAACAAAACTTATAACCTTCTAACAAAGCCAGTATAACCTATCAGATTGAAGCACTCTAAACTACGAATAAAATGCTTAAATTAACAATGAGTCCAATATATCAAAGACACGATATTTTTCACATTTGCATTTTTCATTTACGTTAAATAATAATTTTAATGTAAGTAAAGTTACGTACCCATGTCAAAATAGTACACAACTCTAATCATTTCCTTCAAAAATGTCCCATACACTTTTACAAACTAGCCGGATTAACAATACTAGGATTTTTCGAACTTACTAACATTCTATGTTACTTACACATATTATCGTACTCATGCCAACTTATTACATAACTGTGGTTATTCCCTAGAAGGCTTGCATACCCACCAAACACTCTATCATATCTAGCAATACTAACGTTAACTGTGCTACCCCGGAGTCTTCTCCTTCACTCTTTATACATCGGACACTAAAATTAATTTTCACTAGTAGTAAACCCTAAGGGGAAGGGGATTTACCCATTGAAAAGGTGTGAATCCCCAGATGGTGGATCACCTCGAAGGGGTTGTAAGCAAAGGGTTGACTAGATATATATATATATATATTGAGATATATAGCAGAAGTATATATATATATATATATATATATATATATATATATATATATATATATATATATATATATATATATATATATATATTTATTTATTTATTTATTTATTATGCTTACACTTTTTTCTCTGCTTGAGCGGGGGGGGGTAGGACAGCCTCCCTCATTCACACACCCCTCATCTCGCCCTCACCCACCTCCTCCACCTCCCACTCTGTCTCAACACCTCCTACTCCTTCTTTCCTCCCCACCTCTCCTCCTCCAGCACTTTATTCCATCCATCCACCTCCTTTGTTTCCGGAACTTTCTGACGATGAAATTTACGATAGTCGAGATGACGGGAGATTTCCGACGACCGATGTCGACGAGATTTTATTTACTCTGATTTGACTTTTCGATGACTCTGGAGAACGGACTTTGCCGGATTTAACTTTGATCGCAATTACCAGCGAATACGGATCCGGTCGACGATTTAAAGTTTCGATTTCCGCTTCGATGAAATTTTATTTCGATTCGGATTTAACGATCTCTATTTAACGGATGTCGAATTTACCTCGATTAATCCTGACCTTCAATTTAATTTATTTTATTTGATGGTTTCTTTGTCTGTATTTTTAAATCCTTTACTAATATTTTAATCTTCTGGCTTTGCATTGTTCAGGAATATTGAGGAAATGATGCTGACATTCCGATATTCGACATTCGAATAATTTATTAATTTTTTGCTTTGTCTTTACGACTTTTAATATTTAGGTAATCGGACATTTCTATTATTATTATTATGATGATTAAGCCTTTGATATTTTATTTTCGACGGATGATTGATTTCTAATACTCCGAACCGGTAGTTAAAATTTATTGAGGAAAGCGAATCGGTGAATATCGAGACTTTTTTTTCGATGGTATTTTCCAGCATCTTAACACTTATCCACATACCCTTTTCTCCCTTCCTTAACTTCCCCCTTCCTCCAGCAACCCTTCACTTCAATCAATTATACATCTTTCCCTGCCTCATCTGCATCTCACACCTATCCAACTTTTCCTTTAGGGAAACCAGACAAATTATCCTCCCAACCCTGTAATTTCACCTCACTCCTCCTATATAACCTATACAGCCACCTCTCCACCTTTATACCTCCTTCTGTAACATTTCATTTTCACACCATCCAGACCTGCGGACTCCCCTTTTTTTCTGTCTCATTAATTCTCCTCCATTTGTATTTCATCCTCCCTCTCCCTCCCCATCTACTCCCCATCCTCACCTTCCTCCCCCCTCCTCCCTCCCCACCCACCTCATTTAATAATCCACAAAATACTCCCCCCCACCTCTTCCCTCAAATCTCATCCTCACCTTCATCCACTCCCCCACCTCCCTCCTTAATCCCCCTCTCCCCAACCCTCCTTCTTCTTCCTTTCATTTACTTCTTTCCAGAACACCACCCCCCGATTCAAAAATTTCCTTTTTTTTTCACCCCTACTCTTCGTGCTCCTCTTCTATATATATATATACATATACATATACATACATATATATATATATATATATATATACATATATATATATATATATATACATACATATCATATATATGGCAGCAGCATATATATATATATATATATATATATATATATATATATATATATATATATATATATATATATATATATATAGAGAGTAACAGAATAATGAAATAGCTACATATTTTCATATACGTATACATATACAGCATATATATATATATATATATACATATATATATATATATATATATACATATATATAAATATATATATATATACATTTAAAAAAAAGAAAAAGGGATTGAAAGCAATCCTTTAATATTCCTTTCTACCTTATTTTAAATAAATGCAAATTCTGAATTAAAAATAAAAAATTACATTGGTTAAGAGTGAGAGTTAGTGAAGGCAGGAGATATATATATATGAGTATATATATGGAGAGTGAGGAAAGAGGAGAGAGTAGGAAGGAGAGGAGAGAGAAGAGGAGAGAGAGAGAGAGAGAGTCAGAAAAGATAGAGAACGAAAACGGGTACATTGATGAAAAATATGAGCATAATACTCTATACATGTATGATCAATAACGTTTCGTTACGGAGTTATTAGCGATAGAACCAACCTAAAAGGGTAGTAATACGATATGCGACACAGTATTCCCCCATAAACAACACGATTGCATATCTTTTTTCAGGACATTATAATACAACAAGATGCAAGTTACATGCACGGCACCTCCGTAAAACGGACATTGTCGCCGACCGGCATTCATCTGCTGTTATGTCTGCACACGCTTGCCTGATTCTTTCTAGCAGTTCCCAAATGTCATTGACTGGAGTGGCGTATACCCCATCTTTGATTGCACCACAGGCAAAGAAGTCCAACGGTGAGAGGGCAGGCTAATCTAAAGGCCAGGCAACAGTGTCTCCTCAGCCTATTCATCGTAAAGGAGAGTTAGTATTCATCCAAGTGCGTGTTTCCCCTGCAAAGTGAGCTGGGCAGCCATCCAACTGAAGCAACATGTAACGTAGAATTAATACGTGTACATTCTCAAGGAGCACTCCGAACCCACTCCCGAGGAATTGAAGATAATTCTTCCCGTTCAGATAGTCAGATTAAAATAGAGGCCGAGGAGATTGTGACCAAGTAATCCCAGCTACACATTACATTTAAATTCGTGCTGGTAATGGTGCTACCTAATTGCCTGAGTATTCTCCTGCTTCCACACATGACTACTCCTCCGGTTGTGAGTGCCACGTCTACAGAAGATGGCTTCGTCCGTCCACAATACCGACTCTGGAAAACTTCTGTTCGTTTTACACCGCTCGATGAACCATTCATAGAAGTCGCTTTGACGTTCTATATTGGTGAGCGATAAATGATGTACACTTTGCAGATTATATGCATGGCGTCCATCCGCCACCAGTGTTCTCCATATTGCTGAACGAGGAGCAGTAAATTCGGCAGCCACACCACGTACACTTGATGACGGGTTTGCGCCAAAATACCGGAGAATGTCATTGGCACGATGGCGGTGGCGAAATACCGCATAAATTCAATTCCCAATTTCATTCAGTCTTAATCTCCCAGTATCACCGGGTTGATGATACGTTCTCGTGAAAACAGGGCAACCGTCTCATTGGATATCGCACGGTATATGCACGCTGCGTCTCCACTTTTTATTCGTCACTAACTAAACGTACAGAATATCAGTCATACCCCTGTGAAGCGGCGCACGAAAACGCGAAAGGTTCACCGATAAATGCGGAAAACGGTTAAACACTCCAAATCTGAGGCAACTGAACGAAGTACAACAG
>JABUQX010133058.1:12500-40113 GCA_015478945.1 Trachelipus rathkii | reverse complement strand
TCGATAATCTGACTAATTATGAAATAAAAATTCACCTCATTATCTCCAAGTCTTCCACCAGTTATCTCCAGTGTCTTTCTCCACCGTAGCAACACCAAAAAAATAAAGATAACCCAGCCAAAAAAACATAACATCTATATAATATGTCAGGGGGTGAAAACAAACAATAGCGGATTTGAAACTATTTCTGTGATTATACTTAGGTTTTGTCACAACGATGATTTTTTTCTTCGAGCAAATAACAATCCCTCGTAAACCATGGATATGCTCAGTTGTGTTTTTAGCTGTTGAACAGTCGCTCAGAATATATTTCAAATTTTTTAAAAATGTTATTAAGTATATATTAAGAGCGGAATATATTTGTTTCTACATTTTTTACTTCTCAATACTATTATTTTCGGTTCACATAGTATCCATATATTGTTGTTAAATATGCTCAGACGAGGGTCAGTTTATATATGGCATATCCGTGACCTACTAGATAAATATAATCTAATATAAATATATATGAATATAAATATATACATAAACTCTCCTCACGCGATATACGTATACTATAATTATAGATTAGTATAAGATATATAGTATAATATGATTATGCTTATATATAAATAATTTAATATATATATATACTATATATATATATACTATATACATATATATACAAGATATGGCTATTTAATCGGAATGTTCACTCCAAGTCCAGCGAGCGAGGATTTTTTCAAAAAATAAGAGGAAAAATTTTAATTTATACGAAAAGGCTATTTTTTTTATCACAAATGAAACTTAAGAAAAATAGTCTTTAGCTAAAAAATAGTGGTACCTTTAAAAAATGTAATCATTAGAATGCTTTCTTTACATATTATTATCATTATATATATATATGATTAATATATATAATATATACTAATAATATATATATATATATTTATACCATATATATATTATATATATATATATATATATTATATATATATACTATGATATATATAGTATACTATTATATATATATCTACCTATATATATCATATATGATAATATTATAATAATATATATATAATTATATATATATATATATATATATATATATATATATATAACTATATATAATATATATATCTATATATATATATAATAGTAATATATTAGAATATAATAAATAACTATAATAAATAAATTTGAATTTGATATTTTTTTAAGATATATTCATTGTTTTTTTTTGATCCGGGTGGGCCTTCGGGCCCCCCCCTACTTTATTTATAACCCCGACGTCCCCGCACTGTAGTAAAAAAATACCATAAGTGTAGTAGGAAGCTAAAATTTTTCTTTTTTTTTTTTGTTAACCTAAGGAAGGAATACCTAGCGCGGGTAAACCCGCAAATTATAGGCGAGCGACAGGGCTCGGGCGCTCTCTTGGTCGTCCGTCCCGGTGGACGGACGGGGGACTTCAGTCCCCCCTCCGTGTCCCGTTACCCCGTTTTCATAAATTCAAGAAAGGAAAAAATTTTTTTTAAAAAATTTTCCGCGATGAATAAAAAAAAATAGTATATTATAAATAATAATATAATAATAATCAATAATAATAATAATAAATAAATAAGAATAAAAGCCTTAACAGCAAAAAGTATGCAACGAAAAAACAAAAACATATATTAAAAACTAAATAAAAAGTAAAGTTTAAAAGTACTTTCAAAAGTCTTCACACTTTTTATAATTTAAAGAAAATATTTAAAGAAAGTATATTTCATATATACACTCGTAATTGTCCTTATTTTATACCATGTTTTCCAGCATTAAAGAGTCTCAGGCTAAGTAACTGCGCTACTATATATTTTATATATAATATATATATAATAATCATAGATATTATATATATAATATATAATATTATATACTATAATATATGTTATATGTATTATATATATATATAGTAATATATATATTTCACTATTACATTAGTATAATATATATATATATATATATAATAGTATAATATTATGTAATAATACTATATATATACATATGAATATAATCTATAGTATATATAATATATTTAGTTAGTATATATTATTAATATATATAAATATAATAGTTATCTATTTATATATATAAACATATACATATATTTAAATATTATATATATAATATATTATATATATATATATATATATATATATATATATATATAAGTAGTATATATATATATATATTTTATATTAATAATATATATCTATATATATATATCATGATAGTATATTATAATATATATATTAATATTAATATTAAGTATATAGATTATATAATAAATAATTTTCTGACACGGACTGTGCTATAATAATGGTTCCCGTCCCTCCTCTCTTTGTATATGCTCGTTCATGCACTAATGAATAAAGTTGTTAACAAAATTTCTTTTATTTTATTATTTCGATCTTCGCCTCTGATCGTGCAATCCCCAGGCATGAAGATGAAATCTCTACACGTAATGAAAGTAGAATATTCTATGACTACCCTTGGTTTTTGAAAGAGTAAATATTTTATTTCGCTGTAAATTCAACTCCAGACCTCCGCCTGTTCAAGGACTTTGGAGACGAAGATGATGGCGAGGGTTAAGTACGAAGTCTCGGAGAAAGGAGAAGAGGAAGAGGGAGAGACGAATGAGAGTGTGTCCTAGAGTGGAGAGAGAGGGGAGGAGAGGAGAGAGAAGAAGAAGAGGGAGAGCGGATAGAGAGAGTAAGAGAGAGGAGGAAAGAAAAGAGGAGAGAGACGAGGGAGAGGAGAGAGGCAAGGGAGAGAAGAACTGTATTGAGCGCGTATGACGAGGAGAGGGAGAGAGCGGAGAGGAGAGAAGGAGAGTTAGGGGGAGAGACAGAGATGAGAGGAACTAGTGGGGGATACAGACGTGAATCGCGGCGCTCTCACCTTTCTCGCTTGTAGACGAGGAGAGAGAGAGAGAGAGAAGAGGGAATGAGGATGAAGAGAGAGGGGTGGAATAAGACGGAAGAGCGCGAGTGGTGAAATGCGAGAGGGGGAGAAACTTGGTGTCAGATGGAGGATGGCGATAGAAGTAGAAATCAACAAAGAGAAAAAGCAATATATCGATTTGTAATCTGGAACAACCACCTTGGAGGAATTGCAGCGAATGAAAGTGGTGACAAAAACCTAACACATTATCTTGGATCTGTATATGATGAAACAATTGACAAGAAAATATGGAAGGCTCACGGAAGAGCATCTCATAAATAGAGAGGACCGCACACCCGGCTAATCAAAAGGTGCAGATCATTAGGAGAAGGCTGCACAACAAGCGACTCATAGGAAAACATACTGAAAAATGTGCTACTCCAAGCACAATTTATGATCAAGTAATATGCTTCGAGACCAACAGAAATAATCGAAGCGAAACATGAAAATACGCATCGAGATACTAGGAGGAATATTACACCCCAACTGCAACATCAGAGAGAGAAATTGAAGCTTCATCATAGCAGGAGAATAATATATAACAACTTAAATTTATGAAACAATACAGATGGAAAGAGAAGAGATCTTAAAGCAATAACTGAAAGAGGAGGAAAAAATGGGAGAAGACTGCACTTCGCTTCAGACGAATTATGATAACATGAGTAGCACAGAAAAGCTAGACAAAAGAGAAAATCGCTGAAGAAAGAAGAAAAAAAGGCGTGGACACAGGTCAAGGAAAGAAGATATAGAGGAGGAGCAGAAAGATAGCTCAAATGTACGAAGAATGGAAAACGCGGCAGAAGTACGAGAAGGAAGAGACTGTAGACTACGACACTGCGTAGCTGACGCGAATGATACTTTGTAGCACAAGCGAGAGAAACGTACATTGAACTAAAATAAGACAGAAAACAGTTCGAGAAGATGGAGAAACAACTGTGACATAGCATGTGAGTATGGAAGGAAGACCTTGAGAACCTGCATGTGGGCTGGGGCCCAGAATTAGGAATGGAAGATCTAGAGAATAGGCTCCATGGAATGATCGAAGACAAGCAGGGCAGAAAACCAAATGAAAGAGTAGGAGGTAGGCTTATGTAAACCTCACAACATAGGAAGAAGGGTTAAAAACAACTTTTGGAAAAAGTTATGGGAAGAGAGAAAAGGAGAAAGGATAGAGAGAGACGACAAACAGAAAGAGAAAGATTAGATAGCGAGGAGGAGGAAGAATGATGGGGCTGAGAAAATATGAAAAGAGCAAGAACCACTGACGCGAAGTAATAGAGAAGAAGGGTGTAAGAATATAGATATATAAATGAAGAGAAGAATAAAATTGAGAATGAGAAAGAAGAAGAAAATGAATAGATAAGAGATATAAGAAATAGATATAAAGAAGAAATAGATAGATTATATAATATATGAAATAATAGAATTAAGAAAAAAAAAGAAAATAGTAAGAGAAAAGAATTAAGTTAAGCGATGGGGAAAATAAAGAGAGAATGAATTGACATGAAGGTATGAAGGAGGTTAAAGAGAATTTAAAGAATGAAGCAGTAGATGGAAAGAGACCGAGAGGGAGAAGAGAGAAAGTGATTGAAGAAGAAAATAATAGAAGAGATAAGAGAGAGAGAGATACCAAAGAAAGAGAAGAAGAGGAATGCAGAAAAAGCTGCAAAGCGAAAAGAATAAGAAGAGAGAGCAGCAGAGCACGGTAAGTAAAGGGGAAGGAAAAAGTACTAGATTAGGAAGAAGTGATAAAGAATCGAGGCCAGTTCAAGGAGTAGTCAGTCAAGGAAGTATAAAAACAGCCAGTCACAAAAGCCAGGCATAAAAGCTAGGTGAAGGAAAGAAGAGTGAAGGATGTGGCGAAGATTGTGAGGGAGTAATGGCCGTGGGGTCTGGGCTGGGCTGAGGCGTTCGCGGCGACAGCCCAAGAGAGCCGATCGAAAGGATGCATGGGCGATACATGCGTATGGATGGAAGTGAGGCGGAAGGGAAAGGCACTCAGGACCAAGGAGAAGGTAGGGAGGGAGCAAAGTAGGGGCAGGGAGTAGGAGCGCAAATTTGCGCAGGTGTCTAAAGGAAACAGACGGTATGTGATGAGAGGCGATGAGCCTAGTAGGAGAGAAAGCGAGCAGATGCAAGAGAGCAAGGAAGAGTGGAGAGGTGGCTCAAAGAGAGATTGAGAGAGATTCGACCAGGAGAGAGAGGATGCCATGATCAAGAATGAGGGTGCCAAAGGACTGCGCAATGGAGATAGAGAGCTGAGAACGAGTCAGGTAAGATTTTGGGAGATGAGACGGCAAGAAGGGAACAGAAAGAGAAGGACGTCGAGTCTAGGGAGAGAAAGAGAATGAGCAAGAGAGAGAGAGAAATCATGATCTTATGGAGTCAACTGATGAGCACCCAGGAGGGGCAAAGGTTGCGCAAGAGACAAGAAGGAATTACGTGATCGACTGAATGAGCATTTCCTCCTCGGTACCAGAGAACCCATATAGGCAAAATGGTGGTCAGGAAACGAAATGCAGCTTATAAAAAAAGATGGCTGGATACCGTCTATCCGTATAGCATAATTGCAGGGTTGTTTTAGATATTGCGGTTCTTAAAGTCCGGTTATAAAATGAGTAATCAGCTGGATTTCATCTATAGTTGCGTGATAAAACTAAAAAAAAGATGTCCCAAAGAGGCCGAAAGGGAAACAATACATTTAGGGCGGTCAGGATTATAAAATCATATACTTAAGGTCTTCACGCAAAAAGTAATTAAAGCTCTATTTTACTGATAGACTTTGAAGCTACCAAAGCCCCGGAGGGAATCTGTTCTTTGTATTTAAAAGATATAATATACGCTCGCCGCAAGTATAGCACAGGGCTAATTAAGGACAAAAATCGATAGTATTTTAAGACCCACCCGAGCGTGCACATGTTCGACACTAAAAAAATAATGAAAGATGTGAATATAGAAGGGGGAAAGCCCAAACAAAGTTACCGTCTCAATCAAAAGCATTACTTCTTATTAATTTGTGTAAGAAAGTTAGCTACGGAGTAGGTATGGACAATGAAGAAGCAAGCCGCTCTGGAATAGTTGTATTGGAGATATTTGGCCGGGAATATTAGAAGATTTTGTCTACAAGCTGACATTAATAAATTTAATTTAATGGTGAAAAACATTCCAAAGATGATTACATGGTATTCTCTCGGTGATAGAATGAATAGTACGTTATGTGTTGCAAGTCTAGAGTGGTTAGGAGACGGGATAGGAGAAAGTACGATGTTCTCTCAGCGAAACTTTAATAAGACAGATGCGCGTGTCAAACCCCTGCGATAGAAGTGGGGTAGAAGTAGTAGTGTCCTACAATCCGGAGATACGATAGTAGATGCAAGCCGCAAGAAAGACGAGGTGCACAAAGGCCAGAAAAAGAAGAAGGATATACACCGCAAGAGGTACTATAAGAAGTCAAAGATTCGGAGCGCATTGCCTAGTAACATTAGAAGAGCAATGAGATGCTTGGCATCTCAGTATAAAAATAACGGGAGACATGATACGGCGGAGGACAGCCCAGCAACGGGAGATATTACACACAAGTTCTTCCTCTCGAATTTCGTAGGCTACTACCCCTCCTTGAACAGATGAAGATATTACCTTCAATTGCTAATACATAACTGAATAAAGAAATAACTCTACTCACACTCAATATATTAATGTACAAGGAGCCGCCTTAGCGCAGCTGACAGATACACGAGGAAGACCTCTACGAGGACGCGGATGCGAAGTAACTATCATTATCAAGAAGTGAAATATATCATAAAATTCTCTCACTACACAGATGCTCAGTGAACTGGTACAATAATAGCAACATAAGAAGGGATGCGCTAGACCTTGAGAAATGAAAAGTTAACTCAATGTCAGGAAGTATAATTAATAAGACGGCTAGGACGAGAGTTTGGAAAGGAACGTAACGCTGTCTCTAGCAGGGAAAAAAATTAATAGTGCTGCGAGACCATTTGAGATTTTGCGCATCCATAATAAAATCCAAACTAGCGAAGTCGGCTATAGTAGTAACTCACCAAGATCCTGCCGCATAGACGAGCTAGCCGCGTTCGGGCGACATGCGAACGATTAACGCGCCAAAGCGCTTGTTTATTCTATGAAGAAGAGTTGGCAGCCGTGCTACATCATAGTATGTGACAACGACCATTAGTGGTAGTGCTTACACATCTACAAAAGAAGGACGAGAGAACGTATATTCTAATAGCCAGATCATCCCCATGGAAGATTAAAACCAAAGTAAGGGACACTGGCAAGCAGAGGCCACAGGCAAAGATTGAAGGGGACGACGGGGCCGGCATAACATTCAACGGCTCTATTAGAGGTTACTGCCACGCTAGCACAGCAATCAGAGTGAGATTGCATTAGAAATGGCGACACGGAGACCGAATCTCAAAAAAGAGAGTTGAGCTTCTCCCTGTAAGTCCAATGGGCCGTGGAGAGACGTCTCTGGCATAGTGGCTATGGAAATCCAAAGAGCGATTACAGTAATATTCTCGCAAGAGAGTATAAATACTACAGCTGCTGGAGGCTAGTACGGCGCGGTTCGAAACTGCCTCGGTCAAGACCTGCCAGAATAAATGCATCTTCTAAGAAGGTATGGGTGGGCATATAGATATAAGGCAAAAAAGTCTGCAGATAAAATGACTAAGAAGACAAAATTCATGAGCCAATGAAATACTTACCGAAATGTACGCAAAAGTAAGGGAGGATGACCGATGGTTGAACAAGACATAAGACTCGGTTTGGATGATAAATAGAGTATATATGAAGGGAAACTAGTTAAGATCTATAGTAATAAGTGGTAAGGGAAAAACAAAAATAAATGAATAAAGAAAAATATCAATAGAATATATAAGAATATAAACAAAAATCAGAAAAAAATAGCAATAATTTTAAAAAGATAATAATGAGAAAAATTAAAAAAAAGATACAAACAAACACAACAACAAAAAATAATAATATACAAATGTAAACAAAAACTCGAGTAGCAGAGCCTCTTGGAAGATAGCATGAATATGTTATGGTAAGCAGGTCAGATGGACCCCCGCCTCTTAAAAAGTGGGATTTTGATTAGTGGCTCGAGAAATTAATGAAATATAAATAATAATGAATGAATAATAATAATATATTAAATCAATAAATGAAATAATAATAATTAATGAATGAAACATAATAAAATAATATGAAACAATAATAATACGTTCTAGAGAAAAAATGTAAACATCGCAGTCAACTCTGTGTTTGCGTGTATATGAGATAATATATAAGTGGTCTGTATGTAAATTTGTTGCTTGCATGCTCTTTTAGAGTTAATTGGGTTACAACGAAATACCCCGATTTCCAATGCACACAATCCCAAAACATTCCAACACACACGCACACACAACGCAAAATATTTTCTCTCATACAATGTACATCACATACATTTCTTTCTTATTCATGGAAACTTTTACAAATTTGCCCTACGGCAGCATTTTATCTGGTTTGAGTGAAGGTAATATATATATATATATGTATATGTATGTATATAATAATAATAATATATATATGTATATGTATATACATATATATATAATAACAATATGCTAACTTCATCTTTATATAATAATCACATGTATCTTTCTATGTATATTTATATATATATATATATATATATAATATATGTAATATATAATAATAATATAATAATAATAATAATAATAATATAATATAATAATAATAATAATAATAATAATAATAATAATAATAATAATAATAATATAATAATAATAATAATATGTAATAATGTAATATGTATGTATATATATATATAATATATATGTAATATATATAATAATATATATATATATATATATATGTATATATATATATGTATATAATAATAATAATATGTAATATAATAATAATAATAATAATATATATAATAATAATAATAATAATAATATATATGTTATATAATATATATATAATAATAATAATAATAATAATAATAATAATAATAATAATAATAATAATAATAATAATAATAATAATATTAATAATAATAATAATAATAATAATAATAATAATAATAATAATAATAATAATAATAATAATATAACATAATATATATGGGAAGAGAGAGAGAGAGAAAGTGTCCTGTCTGCGTGTGTGTGTGTGTGTGTGTGTGTGTGTGTGTGTGTGTGTGTGTGTGTGTGTGTGTGTGTGTGTGTGTGTGTATGTGTAGCGTATCCGAGATACCTTAGATGGAAACTGGCCTGGGCGCCGTTAAGCAGTTTCCTTAAAGTCAGACAAGTAATCACCAGATAGGTGTAAAAGAAATCAGTTATTTGATTATCACGTGCTACTATCCTTATCAGTACAGGAGGATGGCCAGATTTCAAAACAAGTTATAATAATTTTTAGGCAAATACGGTCTGCAAAATCTAATTCATTTAAATTGGTGTGGTGGGCTTTTATAAAAGTATGGCTTTTAATTAAAATACATTTATTATTGCAGATCATTATTGTATGAATATGAAATGTCTCTTTCTAAAAAGGAAGCATTAGAGCTGATGAAAAGATGAAGAGTGAAGACGGAGGAAACCAAAGAAGTCCAACAAGTTTTCATGGCCTTCTTTACAAGCCGAAGCAATTTGTTCGATATGTTCAATGGCGTCGCCCAGGCTATATGCTTGTTGGATACGAAGGTGGATCAAGGACAGTTACGTAACAAGCAGAAAGGAAATAAAGTGAGATAAATCTTGGTGACTAGATTAAATAAAATGATGTTAGAGAAAACGTGTAGATTAAAGGGAATGCAATGGAAATAATGACGGTGAGTTTATGTCTCGAACATCTTTGAACTGCCATTTTCCAGAAATTATTGATTGATATTGGGCTTCTGATTTTCGATAAGGATACTGACAAGCAATTCTACCTGATGTTTTGAGGACAAAAATTAAACCGTGTTCAAAGTATTTATAGAACGGCGAGAGACCTTTTCTATATCATCAAATATTCTATGATCTGTGATCTTGATCAGGAGAAAAATTGGGAAATGGTCATTGATGAGAAGTGGCTCTCTGTCAGGAGAATGGAAAGCAGAGGTTGAAAGACAGAGACGGAAGAAACGAATGGTTGGCGAGAACTCGAAAAGTGAACTAACAAATTAAGCTGGAATTGGCGATATTATAGGAATGAAACAGTGGATATTTTCAGAAAAAAATGAACGAAAGGGTGTTTTATTAGCTCGATTTTGCCATAAGTTTGGGTTCCACCTTGATGTTGAGGGCCATGATAAGTTGCCGACAACATCCTAAGAAGGTACAAAAGTAGTAATCTGAATTTTACAACTTAGTCGTTGAAAATTTGGAGTACAGAATAATGTCATTAAAATCGTGCCACCATAAAAATATCTTGATGACGGACCATTGCAGCTTCTTTCGACATCTGAAAGACCGTTCAGCAAGTTAAAACTACTTTTCTATTTGAAAGCTTCCATGGGTCAAGGCAGGCTCCGTGATCTTGCTATGCTAATTATAGAAAGAGAAGAAACGAAAAAATGACTCAGAACGTCGCAAGATAATCTGCATAAGAAGCAGGAAAATGCAGTTGTAATTTTCATGGAGTGCCTAGTTTTTTTTTTTTTAATTAAGGTTAAAATTCTTGACTTGCAGATATATTAAAAAAAAATGAGTGTCAGATGTTTTGGTCAGCGGCGAAGCAGCTTCATTACTTGTCATAGAAACTTTTCCCCACACACACACACACACAATATATATATATATATATATATATATATAATATCTTTCTATATATATATATATAATATATATATATATATATAAGCATATATATATATATATATATATATATATATATATATATATATATATATATATATATATATATATATATATATATATATATATATATGGGGACCTTATGAGTCTCATGGCGCAGATAAAATGTTTTTGTTTTAACTTTTTTTTCATATATTTTAGTATATGATACTAGTAATTAATTAGCATGCTGATGAAAGATACGAGAAATTTGGAAATATTAAAAATTTAATAATAAAGCAAGCAAAAACGTTCATTTTGCATGAGAAAGAAAACGGGATTTTAGTGCTAATGCGTGAAAGAATTTAAGGTAATGTAAAAAATAATGTTTGTGGGTAAAATTGGTATTGGTATTGGTTTATATATATATATATATATATATATATATATATATATATATATATATATATATATATATATATATATATATATATATATATATATATATATATATATATATATATATATATATATATATATATATATATATATATATATATATATATATATACAGTAGCACCTCACAATAACGGCTACTCGCTTAACGGCGCCAAATTAAAAATGCCAGGCATAGGATGTTGATAGAAATATGAAATTTTTGTCAAAGTAAAGTGATCTGAATTTTTTTTTTAACAATTTAGTACATAAAAAATTAGTAATCAATTAAGAAAATAACAAAGGAATCCTTTTTCCAACTGCAAATTGTGCGTACGATATTTATTTCAATATATTCAATTAAATAAAATTTGGGCTCTACTTTTGCGGCCCTAAAATAAGCCAATTTTATAAGTTCTTAAAAATAAGACAAATATAGCAACATACGAAAATAAAGAATTCAAAATTCCTATAGTACTTTTTATAATGTTGCCAGTTTGGCTTCTATTATTTCATAGCAACTTGGAAGTTTTTCTCATATAAAATTAAGGTTCAAATTTTACAGAGTTGCTAGATTTGTCCATGTAATGTCCTTCTTTTACTTGTATATAGAGAGTCAGAGACACTAAAGTCAGTTTATTCGCATTTTACGGGGGGAGAGCTTGTGTTTATTTTTTTTGTGAGAAATAAAATAAAGAAAATATATAAAAAAATAAATACCCGTGTGATATATATATATATATATATATATATATATATATATATATATATATATATATATATATATATATATATATATATATATATATATATATATATATATATATATATATATATTTATATAAAATATATATATATATATATATATATATATATATATAGAGAGAGAGAGAGACCAAATCCTAGATAAGCAGGCAATGACGTTTTTCGTATTTGTTTCTAAATTTGACACCTCTACAATACAATTTTATTTTTAGGCTTTTGCTTTACCGAATGTGTTCGAATGCATGCAATCGATATTAAAAAAAAAAAAAGTCCTATAATTTATGCACACATTTACACATAAATATAAAAAATTAGGTAATAGTCCGTTTGAGGATAATCCTATCAGATATTGATATTTTAGAAAAGATAATTGATTTTATAATATTTCCATCTAAGAGAGTTATCAAGTCTTTTTAATTGCAGAATGTGTTCGAATGCATGCAATCGATATTAAAAAAAAAAAAAAGTTGTAATTTATGCATACACTTACACATAAATATAAAAAATTATTTTACTAGATTGTCTTATATATATATATATATATATATATATATATATTCATGTCGATGCATGTAAAATAATAATAATAATAATATATAATATATTAATAATAATAATATAAAAATAAAAAAATATATAAAAATATATTATAATATATATATATATATATATATATATATATATATATATATATATATATATATATATATATATATATAAACCTACAGCCCCTCCATGCCAAGTTTACAGCCGCCTCTATATATATATATATATATATATATATATATATATATATATATATATATATATATATATATATATATATATAATAATAATAATAATTATAATAAATAATAATAATAATAATAAGAATAAGAGAGAGAAGAGAGAGAGAGATTCTGTGTATACATAACAAAACATATAATCTGAACTTAGAGGGCAGTAAACTGCAACATAACCTATATGGATCGACGATGCAGTAAAACTCAACCTAACATATATGGATCAACGATGCAGTAAATTTCGACCTAACCAATATATGGATATACTTTGCCGCAACATATTTTCTCTGGCCTGGGTAAGATTTTGCGCTGCAAGAAAATATCGAAGCGTCGCTCTGTCAGGGCGTGATAAGAAGCTTTCGATGCGTAAAAAAGTGCGATATTATTAAATAAGGACTTTTTTTTCTATTTAAACTTTTTTGATCCTGCTCATCAGAACTCAGATATATTATTAGTATCATATAATAGTAGTTATGCCCCCACCTGCGAGGCCACTTTTTTCTATATAAATGAATAGAGATATATTAGGTTTATATGGAGAATTGATAGCCCGAAGGGCTATCAATTCGACAAACAGACAAAACCGCAGGTTTTGTCTATGTTTGTCTATGTTTGTCTATGTTTGTTTGTTTGTTTGTTTGTATTATTATTATTACTTCAAGAAATTATGATCACGAAGTGATCATAATTTCGAGTTGTCTTGTGCTCCAAAAACTCCGACTCCGACTCCGACTCCGACTCCGACTCCGGCTCCGACTCCGACTCCGGCTCCAAATATTACTCGGCTCCGACTCCGGCTCCAACTTTGAAGTTTTATTTTATTATTATTATTATTATTATTACCATATTATTATTATTGTCTTATTATTATTATTGTGTGTGTGTATTATTATTATTATTATTCCACCGTGGTTTCTTCTTCGCATCCAGTTTCTGAGTTCGATATATATCTACATGGTTAGGTAATAAACATTCGTATAACAACAATGTTGGTGTCCTTATAAGGGTTATCGGGGTCGTAGAGTTCGAATATGATGGTTATAAGACCGTATAGGGTGTCTAGGATCCCCCAGAAGGGATCCCACCCCAAACATTAAATATTGATGTAGTAAGCTGAAACTTGATATACAGCCTTTTTAGGTTGTATCTTAGGTGTATACGGGGTAAAATGACCGATTTGACCAAATTCAGGGACCAGCCCCACAAAACTGAAATATTGACCTAGAACGATGAAACTCGGTATACAACCTTCTGAGGATGTATCTTAGATGACCCCGGGTGTAAAATGACTGTGGGTGCCCCAGACGGGATACTCACCCCAAAATCTGAAATATTGACATAGAACAACGAAACTTGATATACAGCCTTTTTAGGTTGTATCTTAGATGTATCCGGGGTAAAATGACCGATTTCAAATTCGGGGACCAGCCCCATCAAATCTGAAATATTGACATAGAATGATGGAAACTCGGTATACAACCTTCTGAGGATGTATCTTAGATGACCCCAGGTGTAAAATGACTGTGGGTGCCCCAGACGGGGTACTCACCCCAAAATCTGAAATATTGACATAGAACAACGAAACTTGATATGCAGCCTTTTTAGGTTGTATCTTAGATGTATCCGGGGTAAAATGACCGATTTGACCAAATTCGGGGACCGGCCCCACAAAACTGAAATATTGACATAGAATGATGAAACTCGGTATACAACCTTCTGAGGATGTATCTTAGATGACCCCAGGTGTAAAATGACTGTGGGTGCCCCAGACGGGGTACTCACCCCAAAATCTGAAATATTGACATAGAACAACGAAACTTGATATACAGCCTTTTTAGGGTGTATCTTAGATGTATCCGGGGTAAAATGACCGATTTGACCAAATTCGGGGACCAGCCCCATCAAATCTGAAATATTGACATAGAATGATGAAACTCGGTATACAACCTTCTGAGGATGTATCTTAGATGACCCTGGGTGTAAAATGACTATGGGTGCCCCAGACGGGGTACTCACCCCAAAATCTGAAATATTGACATAGAACAACGAAACTTGATATACAGCCTTTTTAGGGTGTATCTTAGATGTATCCGGGGTAAAATGACCGATTTGACCAAATTCGGGGACCAGCCCCACAAAACTGAAATATTGACATAGAATGATGAAACTCGGTATACAACCTTCTGAGGATGTATCTTAGATGACCCTGGGTGTAAAATGACTGTGGGTGCCCCAGACGGGATACTCACCCCAAAATCTGAAATATTGACATAGAACAACGAAACTTGATATACAGCCTTTTTAGGTTGTATCTTAGGTGTATACGGGGTAAAATGACCGATTTGACCAAATTCGGGGACCAGCCCCACAAAACTGAAATATTGACCTAGAACGATGAAACTCGATATACACATACCATAGCTACTCACATCATATATGGGTTAAATAGCCGTACAACACTTTTTCTAACATATCACTGATGTTTTTACATTAACATAGTAACATTTAACAAAAATTATCACAACCTTGTGTAAGTATCTTACTGATCAATGAATATATGCTAACATAACAAAGTTTTCATATTAATAAAGCAAACATAGGATCATATGAACTACGAATATAATGTACACTCACAATCCTAACACATCTTATACATGAATAAGCAGTCAACATTAACAAAGTTCAATACTTAACAACTGTGACATAACTAACATTTGCATACAATACGTAACTTATTCACACTTTTCCAAACATATCTCTAACATATCATTATTATTTTTGCATGAACATAGTAACATTTAACAAAAATTTATCACAATTTTGTGTAATTATCATACTGACCAACGAAAATACGCTAACGCAGCAAAGATTTCACATCAATAAAGCTAACATATCATAACCTGATGTAACAATATAATGTATAACATCAAATCGAACATACCCTATGCCTAAATAAATCACTAACATTAGCAAAGTTCCATACTTAACAACAGTAAAGTAACTACCGTTGCATACAAAAACGTAACCTATTCATACGTTTTCAAACATATCTCTAACATATCATTACTATTTTCGTATTAACACTGTAATATTTATCATCACCATACCTAATTATCATACTGATCAACGAATATATGCCAACGTAACAAAGTTTTTGGCTTAACAAAGCTAACATATCATAGTCTGAACCAAGAATATAACATACACCGAAAAACCTAACATACCTTAAACACGAATAAACAACTAACATTAACAAAGTTCAATACTTAACAACAGTAAAACTACCAAAACATATAGAACGTTGCCTTTCACATCTTTTTTTCTTTTTGTTTTAAAAACTTTTATTTATTTTAACTTTATTTCTTTAAAACTTTTTGTTTTAAAAAACTTTTAGCTATTTTTAATTTTATTTCTTTAAAACTTTTTAGTTTTGTTTTTTTTTAAAAAAACTTTTAATTTTTAACTTTATTTCTTTAAAACTTTTTGTTTTTACTAAAAATTTTATTCTTTTTATGTTTATAACGTAAAAAAATTGTGTTTTTACATACCCTAAAACGGTAAATCACTGAATCAGTAAATCAAACCACCCCTACCTCCCCCCTACCCGTCCCAACCCTGATCTATTGGGGTATTGATCTATTGATCTGTTGACTCCAGTCATATTTCGAGTATCATTTGGATAAACATAGCATAAAAATATGTTCTTTTTATACTAACCCTCGAATATATGCTGACATAACAAAGTTTTCACATCCCAATAAAGCTAACATAACATAACCTGATGTAAGAATATATATAACATCAAACCTAACATACCTTAAACACGAATAAACAACTAACAAACAAAGTTCAATACTTAACAACAAAAAAAAACTAAAAAACATATAGAACGTTGCCTTTCACATCTTTTTTCTTTTTGTTTTAAAAACTTTTATTTATTTTAACTTTATTTCTTTAAAACTTTTTGTTTTAAAAAACTTTTAGCTATTTTTAATTTTATTTCTTTAAAACTTTTTAGTTTTTTTTTTTAAAAAAAAACTTTTAATTTTTAACTTTATTTCTTTAAAACTTTTTGTTTTTACTAAAAATTTTATTCTTTTTATGTTTATAACGTAAAAAAATTTACATTTTTACATAAACTAAAACAGTAAAACAGTAAATAACAAAGTTTTCACATCAATAAAGCTAACATAACATAACCTGATGCAAGAATATAATGTACACTCACAATCCTAACACATCTTATACATGAATAAGCAGTCAACATTAACAAAGTTCAATACTTAACAACTGTGACATAACTAACATTTACATACAATACGTAACTTATTCACACTTTTCCAAACATATCTCTAACATATCATTATTATTTTTTGCACGAACATAGTAACATTTAACAAAAATTTATCACAATCTTGTGTAATTATCATACTGACCAACGAAAATACGCTAACGCTGCAAAGATTTTCACATCAATAAAGCTAACATATCATATCCTGAACTAGGAATATAATGCACAATGACAAAACCTAACATACCTTATGATCGAATAAATGACTAACATTAACAAAGTTTCATACTTAACAACACTAAAGTAACTAACAATGCATACAGAACGAACATGTATGAAGCTGATGTGGTTCATGTTTCACTAGAGTTATCAAATACAAGTCGAGAAATTGTTCAAACTCCTCCTACTTTTCGAAATATTACATAATACCTATGATTCTTGTGTTTCGTTCGTTTTCAATATTTTTTAATACTATGATTCTTGTTGGTTTCGTACCTCAAACATAATAACGTTAATCTTACATTGACATAGTAACATTTAACAAAAATTTATCACAACATTGGTTAATTATCCTTACAGACCAACGAAAGTATGCTAATAATAAAGTTTTCACATTAATAAAGCTAACATAGCATCCCATCTAAACTAAGAAAAATAATGCCCAAAGACAAACATAACACATCTTAAGCAGAATAAACTGTTAACATTAACAAAGTTCCACATTTAACCAATAAAGCAACTAACATGGTATGCAAAGCGTAACCTAATCTTACTTTTTCAAACATAACTCTAACATATTGCCATTAATCTTCCATTAAAATAGTTACATCTGTAAAAAGATCTCAAAACATTTGGTTGAGGTATCCTTGCAGACCAGCAGAGGTATGCTTGCACTAACATAATAAGTTTCCACATTAATAAAGCTAACATAGCATCAAATGAAGTAAATAATGCCCAAAGACTACGAAACCAGATCTTATGCTTCAATAGTCTAGTAACGACAACAAAAGTTCCACACTTAACACCAATAAAACAACTAACATGGTATGCAAAACGTAACCTAATCTTACTTTTTCAAGCATAACTCTAACATATTAACGTTAATCTTACACTAACATAGTAACATTTAGCAAAAATTTATCACAACATTGGTTAATTATCATACAGACCAGCGAAAGTATGCTAACATAATAAAGTTTCCACATTAATAAAGCTAACATAGCATCAACTGAACTAAGAAAATAATGCCCACAAACATAACACATCTTAAGCAGGAATAAACTGTTAACATTAACAAAGTTCCACACTTAACACCAATAAAGCAACTAACATGGTATGCAAAACGTAACCTAATCTTACTTTTTCAAGCATAACTCTAACATATTAACGTTAATCTTACACTAACACAAATGTTGTTTAACTAAAATTTCTAACATTGGTTAAACATTATCAATACAGGCAGAAGGTATGCTAGCATAACAAAGTTTCCACATCAATAAAGCTAACATAGCATCAACTGAACTAAGAAAATAATGCACAAAGACAAACCTATCACAACTTACACACAAATAAACTGTTAACATTAACAAAGTTCCACACTCAAAACCAGTAAAGCAACTAACATGGTATGCAAAACGTAACCTAATCTTACTTTTTCAAGCATAACTCTAACATATTAACGTTATTCTTACACTGACACAGTAACATTTAACAAAAATTTCTCCACAACATTGAGTTAATTCTACTGATCAGCGAATATACTCTAAACATAACAATGTCTTCATTAATATTAACATAGCATCAAGACTAGGAAAATAATACATAAACAAACCCTAACACCTAATAAACTGTGCATTAACAAGTTCCACATAATATCAGTAGTAACTAACTTTACATACAAAGCGGTAACCTGTTCATACTTTTTCCAAGCATATCTCTAGCATATTAGCATTAATCTTACATTGACAGTAATTTATCAAAAATTTGTCATAACCATACCTAACCATCATAATACCTAACGAGTAAATACGGAGGGGTAAATCCGCTTACCTTCGGGTGATCCACTGGCATGAATAGCACCCTTTCAAGGGCGCATCCCTAGAGGTTTCTCTTGGAAAGGTAATGTGTTTGCTTCAAATCTCTTGGTTCAATGAAAACTATTTATTTCTTAAGTTGGAGTGTTATGTTAAATATTACTATGACAATGTAAAATTAACACTGATTTTTAGAGAAATGACGAGTTTTTGTAAGATATTACTTTGTTAATAACTGACTGATGATGTTAGAAACGTGAGTCAGGTTAGTTTTGTTGGGTAATATTAGGTTGCCTAAGCTGCACTAATGTCTGCAGTTATTTAAATTCAAATGATGTTATACTCGAAACGAGTGACACCTTGATGAAGATAGTGTCAATTCATAGTTCAAGATGTTGGTATCTTTGATAGATTGGTCACTTTGTTAAGGGATTTTGTTAGATAATACGTTACCTGTTGCTGATATGCGAGAAAAGTGGGAGCATATCGAGTATTGTATGACCTATTAGCTACTTTACCTTTGATAAGTAGGGGATTTTCAGGATGTTAGCTGATTATTCATACGCGAGGTATGTTAGGTTTGCCTTTGTACATTATATTCTTAGTTGCTGTTATGATATCACGAGTTATTTTCCTAAACAGAACAACAGCTTTGAAAGCACAGCCTACAGCATCTTTCTCTAGATGAACTTTACTAATGTAACGATGTTTGAAACTAAGATTTTGGAGCTCGAATGCATCGCTTTTACAGTCATTGCCTTTTCCTTTACCAATCATGTACCGTGTTCATGATAGCTAAAGGAAAAGGTAATGACTGTAAAAGCGTCTCGTCATCTCTTTCACCGCAATATTGTCTAATATATCCCTGTAACTGATGTTTACATAGTATTTCCGGTCAGGTGACTGATCATCGTCAAAAAGTGAAATTGATTCCAACCCTCATACGAATCCTATCATAGTCTAAGGCTTGTAATATAGCATCAATGACTTCGTTAACAAACATTTCGAATGATGCTCAACGGAAAGGCATACATATGAAGTAAAGGTTATTGATGAAAACATAACCTTTACTTCATATGTATGCCATTCCATTGACTTTTTAAGTTTCTCTACAGAGATATGCGTTATGTCTGTTATAGTGGTCTTTCTCTTCTTATCGGGGGGATTCATTCTTGAAGGACTAGCCTGGAATAAATTTTTTAAATGAGAATATATATTAAATAATAAATAATAAAAAAATCTTACTTATCTGAATAAGTATTGATTTGAAAAAAAAAAACTCGGATAATGATACAACAGGATCTAGCGAAATGTGTCTTAAAATGTTGATCGTGAGAGCTCTTGATTAAGAATACCCCATCGAGTAGCTCACTGATTTATATATAACTCAGCTCTCTAATCTATACAGTGCTGTCAATTCACCTCTGTATGATACGCAGTTGCCAGATTTACCGGTTTGTTTAATAAATATAATAAGTATTGCATCACTTTATGCAAATGGTTAAAGCATAAAATCATTTTCATGTTTCATGTTGAAATTTTCTGAAAGGGGGGTGTAGTCTAAAAAGAGATAAGCTTAAAAATAAAATTAGCATTGATATGTTAGAGACATGCTTGAAAAAAGTGTGAATAGGTTACGTTTTGCATGTAATGTTAGTTACTTACTATTGGCAAGTATGGTACTTTGTTAATGATAACAGTTTATTCGGGCTTAAGGTGTGTCAGGTTTGTCGTTGTACATTATTTTCTTAGTTCATGTTACATCATGTTAGCTTTATTGATGTGGAAACCTTATTACGCTAGAGTATATTCGTTGATCCAGTATGATAATTAATCGATGGTTAGTATACAAAGAACTTATTCTTGTACTATGTTATGTTGCTGTTGTTGTTGTTGTTGTTGTTGTTGTTGTTGTTGTTTGTTGTTATTGTTCTAGCGAGAATATATACCCTTACGAACTGATGGTTCCATTCGATACGTCATATTCTTATTTTCTTTACAGTTGGGTGAAAGAATCTCATTACATTAAGGGATATTGACTATTTTATTAGTAGGTGTGTCAGGTTTGTCGTTGTACATTATTTTCTTAGTTGCATCTCTACGCTTGTTGTTGATATCTTCATGAGGAGTTTCGTTATTCCCAACGATGTGTCATTTATATTTAATCGTAAACCGAATGGCGACTGCTACATTGCTTGTATTCCTGCCAGAGGGTCAAATATAATAAGTATTGCATCACTTTATGCAAATAGTTAAAGCGTAAAATCATTTTTCATGTTTAGAGTTGGTATTTTCTGAAAGGAGGCGGAGTCTAAAAAGAGATAAGTCTAAAAACTTTACTTTATTCGTATTTACTCGTTAGGTATTATGATGGTTAGGTATGGTTATGACACATTTTTTGATAAATGTTACTGTGTCAATGTAAGATTAACGTTAATATGCTAGAGATATGCTTGGAAAAAAGTATGAACAGGTTACGTTTTGTATGTAAAGTTAGTTTACTTTACTGATATTAAGTGTGGAACTTTGTTAATGTTAACAGTTTATTAGGGCGTAAGATGTGTTAGGTTTGTCGTTGCACATTATTTTCCTAGTTCATATGATGCTATGTTAGCTTTATTAATGTGAAGACATTGTTATGTTAGAGTATATTCGTTGATCAGTATGATAATTAACCAATGTTGTGAGAAATTTTAGTTAAATGTTACTGTGTCAGTGTAAGAATAACGTTAATATGTTAGAGTTATGCTTGAAAAAGTAAGATTAGGTTACGTTTTGCATACCATGTTAGTTGCTTTACTGGTGTTAAGTGTGGAACTTTGTTAATGTTAACAGTTTATTTGTGTGTAAGTTGTGATAGGTTTGTCTTTGTGCATTATTTTCTTAGTTCATGTTACGCTATGTTAGCTTTATTGATGTGGAAACTTTGTTACGTTAGCATACTTTCGCAGCTCTGTATGATAATTAACCAATGTTGTGAGAAATTTTAGTTTATTACCATGTTAGTGTAAAATTAACATTAATATATTAGAGATATGCTTGAAAAGTAGATTAGTTACAGTTTTATACCATAGTGAATTACTTTTATTGATGTTAGTGTGAGTTTTTCTGTTGGCTCAAACTTCTTTTGTTCCTCTTAGGAATCTTGTTTGTGGGTGTTTGGGCATTATTATTAGTTCTGTTTTAATTATATATTAAAAAACATGTGTGAAACTTTATTATATTATACTGTGATCTACATAGCAATCAATGTAATATTGTGATATTTTTAATGTTCTCTGTTATTAGTATTATTATATCTTAGTTGTATTTTTAGAGAACAAGATGATTTTTTTGTTTATACCATATTATTAACTTTTATTAATTATTAAATGTGAAGACTTTGTAATATTCTTGAATTTTCTACTAAGATATGTATTATCATTATCTTTGAAGCATTATTTTCTAATTGTTGTTACTGTATTAAAGCTTTGATAATAACAGACTTATAATAGTGCTTTGCTTCTTTTGTTCTGTGATACTTAATAATTTTGTCGGTTTTTATTTATTATTTTTATACTGAATTTAAGATTATAGTAATATCTTTGAGAATTATGTGAAAAACAGATGGATACATTTTATACCATATTAATTCTTTCATTAGTGTTAAATCATATGGACTTTATTTAATATGCTGATTATTCTCTTAGATATAATTATATTTTAGCCACAGGCATTCTTTCAGTTCAGTTGATGCTATGTTAGCTTTATTAATGTGAAAACTTTATTATGTTAGCATACTTTCGCTGGTCTGTATGATAATTAACCAATGTTGTGATAAATTTTTGCTAAATGTTACTATGTTAGTGTAAGATTAACGTTAATATGTTAGAGGTACGAAACCAAACAAGAATCATAGGTATTGCGTAATGTTTCGAAAACGAACCAAACAAGAATCATAGGTATTGCGTAATATTTCGAAAAGTGGGAGGAGTTTGAACAATTTCTCGACTTGTATTTGATAACTCTAGTGAAACATGAACCACATCAGCTTCATACATGTTCGTTCTGTATGCATTGTTAGTTACTTTAGTGTTGTTAAGTATGAAACTTTGTTAATGTTAGTCATTTATTCGATCATAAGGTATGTTAGGTTTTGTCATTGTGCGTTATATTCCTAGTTCAGGATATGATATGTTAGCTTTATTGATGTGAAATCTTTGCTGCGTTAGCGTATTTTCGTTGGTCAGTATGATAATTACACAAGATTGTGATAAATTTTTGTTAAATGTTACTATGTTCGTGCAAAAAATAATAATGCTATGTTAGAGATATGTTTGGAAAAGTGTGAATAAGTTACGTATTGTATGTAAATGTTAGTTATGTCACAGTTGTTAAGTATTGAACTTTGTTAATGTTGACTGCTTATTCATGTATAAGATGTGTTAGGATTGTGAGTGTACATTATATTCTTGCATCAGGTTATGTTATGTTAGCTTTATTGATGTGAAAACTTTGTTATTTACTGTTTTACTGTTTTAGTTTATGTAAAAATGTAAATTTTTTTACGTTATAAACATAAAAAGAATAAAATTTTTAGTAAAAACAAAAAGTTTTAAAGAAATAAAATAAAAAAAAAAGTTTTTTTAAAAAAAAACAAAACTAAAAAGTTTTAAAGAAATAAAATTAAAAATAGCTAAAAGTTTTTTAAAACAAAAAGTTTTAAAGAAATAAAGTTAAAATAAATAAAAGTTTAAAACAAAAAAAAAGATGTGAGGCAACGTTTTTGTATGCTATGATAGTTACTTTACTGTTGTTAAGTATTGAACTTTGTTAATGTTAGTTGTTTATTCGTGTTTAAGGTATGTTAGGGTTGATGTTATACATTATATTCTTACATCAGGTTATGTTATGTTGGCTTTATTGATGTGAAAACTTTGTTATGTCAGCATATATTCGAGGGTTAGTATAAAAAGAACATATTTTTATGCTATGTTTATCCAAATGATACTCGAAATATGACTGGAGTCAACAGATCAATAGATCAATACCCCAATAGATCAGGGTTGGGACGGGTAGGGGGGAGGTAGGGGTGGTTTGATTTACTGATTCAGTGATTTACCGTTTTAGGGTATGTAAAAACACAATTTTTTACGTTATAAACATAAAAAGAATAAAAATTTTAGTAAAAACAAAAAGTTTTAAAGAAATAAAGTTAAAAATTAAAAGTTTTTTTAAAAAAAAACAAAACTAAAAAGTTTTAAAGAAATAAAATTAAAAATAGCTAAAAGTTTTTTTAAAACAAAAAGTTTTAAAGAAATAAAGTTAAAATAAATAAAAGTTTTTAAAACAAAAAGAAAAAAAAGATGTGAAAGGCAACGTTCTATATGTTTTGCTAGTTACTTTACTGTTGTTAAGTATTGAACTTTGTTAATGTTAGTTGTTTATTCGTGTTTAAGGTATGTTAGGTTTTTCGGTGTATGTTATATTCTTGGTTCAGACTATGATATGTTAGCTTTGTTAAGCCAAAAACTTTGTTACGTTGGCATATATTCGTTGATCAGTATGATAATTAGGTATGGTGATGATAAATATTACAGTGTTAATACGAAAATAGTAATGATATGTTAGAGATATGTTTGAAAACGTATGAATAGGTTACGTTTTTGTATGCAACGGTAGTTACTTTACTGTTGTTAAGTATGGAACTTTGCTAATGTTAGTGATTTATTTAGGCATAGGGTATGTTCGATTTGATGTTATACATTATATTGTTACATCAGGTTATGATATGTTAGCTTTATTGATGTGAAATCTTTGCTGCGTTAGCGTATTTTCGTTGGTCAGTATGATAATTACACAAGATTGTGATAAATTTTTGTTAAATGTTACTATGTTCGTGCAAAAAATAATAATGATATGTTAGAGATATGTTTGGAAAAGTGTGAATAAGTTACGTATTGTATGCAAATGTTAGTTATGTCACAGTTGTTAAGTATTGAACTTTGTTAATGTTGACTGCTTATTCGTGTATAAGATGTGTTAGGATTGTGAGTGTACATTATATTCGTAGTTCATATGATCCTATGTTTGCTTTATTAATATGAAAACTTTGTTATGTTAGCATATATTCATTGATCAGTAAGATACTTACACAAGGTTGTGATAATTTTTGTTAAATGTTACTATGTTAATGTAAAAACATCAGTGATATGTTAGAAAAAGTGTTGTACGGCTATTTAACCCATATATGATGTGAGTAGCTCATATGGTATGTGTATACCGAGTTTCATCGTTCTAGGTCAATATTTCAGTTTTGTGGGGCTGGTCCCCGAATTTGGTCAAATCGGTCATTTTACCCCGTATACACCTAAGATACAACCTAAAAAGGCTGTATATCAAGTTTCGTTGTTCTATGTCAATATTTCAGATTTTGGGGTGAGTATCCCGTCTGGGGCACCCACAGTCATTTTACACCCAGGGTCATCTAAGATACATCCTCAGAAGGTTGTATACCGAGTTTCATCATTCTATGTCAATATTTCAGTTTTGTGGGGCTGGTCCCCGAATTTGGTCAAATCGGTCATTTTACCCCGGATACATCTAAGATACACCCTAAAAAGGCTGTATATCAAGTTTCGTTGTTCTATGTCAATATTTCAGATTTTGGGGTGAGTACCCCGTCTGGGGCACCCATAGTCATTTTACACCCAGGGTCATCTAAGATACATCCTCAGAAGGTTGTATACCGAGTTTCATCATTCTATGTCAATATTTCAGTTTTGTGGGGCTGGTCCCCGAATTTGGTCAAATCGGTCATTTTACCCCGGATACATCTAAGATACAACCTAAAAAGGCTGCATATCAAGTTTCGTTGTTCTATGTCAATATTTCAGATTTTGGGGTGAGTACCCCATCTGGGGCACCCACAGTCATTTTACTCCCGGCTACATCTAAGATACATCCTCAGAAGGTTGTATACCGAGTTTCATCATTCTAGGCCAATATTTCAGATTTGGGGGCTGGTCCCCCAAATTTACCCTGGATACATCTAAGATACAACCTAAAAAGGCTGTATATCAAGTTTCGTTGTTCTATGTCAATATTTCAGATTTTGGGGTGAGTACCCCGTCTGGGGCACCCACAGTCATTTTACACCCAGGGTCATCTAAGATACATCCTCAGAAGGTTGTATACCGAGTTTCATCATTCTATGTCAATATTTCAGATTTGATGGGGCTGGTCCCCGAATTTGGTCAAATCGGTCATTTTACCCCGGATACATCTAAGATACAACCTAAAAAAGGCTGTATATCAAGTTTCGTTGTTCTATGTCAATATTTCAGATTTTGGGGTGAGTACCCCGTCTGGGGCACCCACAGTCATTTTACACCCAGGGTCATCTAAGATACATCCTCAGAAGGTTGTATACCGAGTTTCATCGTTCTAGGTCAATATTTCAGTTTTGTGGGGCTGGTCCCCGAATTTGGTCAAATCGGTCATTTTACCCCGTATACACCTAAGATACAACCTAAAAAGGCTGTATATCAAGTTTCAGCTTACTACATCAATATTTAATGTTTGGGTGGGATCCCTTCTGGGGGATCCTAGACACCCTATACGGTCTTATAACCATCATATTCGAACTCTACGACCCCGATAACCCTTATAAGGACACCAACATTGTTGTTATACGACTGTTTATTACCTAACCCATGTAGATATATATCGAACTCAGAAACTGGATGCGAAGAAGAAACCACGGTGGAAATAATAATAATAATAATAATAATAATAATAATAATAATAATAATAATAATAATAATAATAATAATAATAATAATAATAATAATAATAATAATAAGCCATGTATATGTAAATAAAACTTCAAGCTGAGCCGGAGTCAGGAGGCGGAGTCGGAGCCGGAGTCGGAGTCGGAGTCGGAGTCGGAGTCGGAGTCGGAGTCGGAGTCGGAGTCGGAGTCGGAGTCGGAGTCAGAGTTTTTGGGCACACAGTCAGCTCAGTACTGATCGCTGATCATAATTTCTTCGACAGTAATAATAAATAATACAAACAAACACAAACAAACATAGACAAACATAGACAAACATAGACAAAACCTGCGGTTTTGTCTGTTTGTCGAATTGATAGCCCTTCGGGCTATCAATTCTCCATATAACCCTAACCTGTCTCTATTCATTTATGAAAAGTTGAATTGCGGGAAGTGTCACATTACTACTTTAAACAACAACACCCCTTCGCAACCCGCAACCCATTTATCTGCGCCACATGATACCTTCCATAGGCGTACCATTGCAAAATATACCAAAAAGTTTCTTTCATCTTATTATTAAATAAATTCAACGGTCTGAAACCCGAGTAAAAATTTAATTGCAATGGTAATCAGTGCCGAATTTAGTACCTATTGATTGGTTGGGTTCTGGATTAGGTTAAGTTGGGTTCTAGTTGGTTTAGACTATTGTTTGATTAGCATCTATTGAAAAAATCCGTTGTTAATGAGCTAGATGCAGGCTTTGTTCTAAATTTTATGGCAGAAAA
>JABUQX010133058.1:0-10000 GCA_015478945.1 Trachelipus rathkii | reverse complement strand
GCAGTCTGTAAGGTAGTAAATTAAGTTGCCTTTTTCTTATAATATGAAAATAGAAGTTTATTTTTGAGTTGAAATTTTCGCGTGGTTGAAATGAAGGAGTCGCATGTTGCGAGGGTTTGAGCTGAAAAAGCCTATATGGCCATTAAATTAAATGTAACAGAGATGTAAATGTTGGTTGTTCCAAAAGGAAGTCTCTATAGCATTTGTTGGTTGCTGGTTGCTCAGGTTGCTGGTTGCGCTGGTTGCTGGTTGCTGGTTGCTGGATTTGCTGGTTGCTGATTGCTGGTTGCTGGTCGGTTTGTCTGCTTCACAATAGAAGTGTATGGGGATGATGGAGTCATCGTCATAGAAAGAAGTTAATGAATAAATATTATTAATGACTTTGAAAGACCTTGGGGAATTTAACAGCCCAGATGTTTATCACTAGTGGAATATTTGAAGGATGGGGGTTAGATGAATGCACCTTCCATATATGCAAAGGAGGAGAATTTTAGATAAGGGGAAAATTTGATGGGTGGGTTTTCCCTTTTGCTCCTCAGGTTGATGGACGGCAGTTCTAACAGGAATACCGTCAGGACACATACATCTTCTTAGTCTTAAGCTCAAAGAAAGAAAGGGAAAAGTTTCATCTTATAAGAAATCATATTAGCCATGAATGTGTTGGTGGAAGTGAAGCTAGGGGATCCTTATATATATATATATATATATATATATATATATATAGCTATATATATATATAATAATAATATAATAATAATAATAATATATATATATATATATGTATATAATATATATATATATAGTATGTATATATATATAGATAACCAACAACAATATATGTATGTACTATATAATAATATATGTAATATATGTATAATATAATATATAATATATATATATATAATATAATAATAATATATATAACAACTTTAACCAACCATAATATATATATATAACATAATATATAATATATGTATAGCAATAATAATAATAATATATATATATAATAATAATAATAAATATATATATATATTCATATATATATATAATAATATATATATAATAATATATATATATATGTAATATATATATATATAATATAATAATATGTATATGTAATATGTATATATATATAACAATATTGTTTATGGAGGAGAGCCCCATGAGAGAGGTGTTTAAATAAAGCTGAAAGATATGAATAAGAAAAACTGAAAGTTAAAAAGTGTTCGGTAAAAATTTTTCCGCAATTTTGTTCATTGACAAATGCAATTGAGAACAGAGCAGAGCTTTCACACGATTCTCGGAAAGAATCGATTGAAACTTGCTTGACATTTAAATTACCGTGTTAACATATTTTATGCCTTTTCTTCTTCTTCTTCTTCTTCTTCTTTTCTTTTTCTTTTCTTTTTCTTTTTCTTCTTTTTTTTTCTTTTTCTTTTTCTTTTTCTTTTTCTTTTTCTTCTTTTCTTTTTCTTTTTTTCTTTTTCTTTTTCTTCTTCTTCTTCTTCTTCTTCTTCTTCTTCTTCTTCTTCTTCTTCTTCTTCTTCTTCTTCTTCTTTCTTTTTCCATCTTCTTTTTTTTTTATTAATTTTTAATAGATCTTTAGTAAAGAACATTTATATTAAATGAAAATATGTCACATGAGCGTTTATCTACTGGAGCTATGCCCCTTTACCCTCTGACCCGTGACTGCTGGAAAAATAATAATATATTGCTTTAACATCTTATTGAGGGTCATTTTTCAATTTTTTTGTTATTTTTCTTTACAGATTATTTCATCCATTTCATATAAGTTTCACGAAAATCGGCAATATTCGCTTATTTATTACTATTTTATCCATAGACAATTGTTATAAATACAAAATTTGTAGGTTTATTATTTCATATTTTAGCATTTTTTAAAAACAATAATTTAGCTCGTAAAATTAATAATTACATTATTTCCTAATGATTTAGTAAAACTAGAATTATATATATATATATATATATATATCTCATATATATATATATATTTTTATATAAATATATATAAATATAATATATATATATATATATATATATATATATATATATATATATATATATATATATATATATATATATATATATATATACTACTATTATATATATATACTATATATATATATATATATATCATTCTCAGCACATAGCCTCAATCGAGATCGGAATTGGTCAGGGAAAGTATTTGTATGGTTTCTGACCAAGTGGAAGGTGCAGGAATATTTAGGCCCGATAGCAAGCCCTGCTTCAGCGCGACGTAGTCGGAATGCTTGCCACCGTAAGGCGTGGGTTCGCATCCTAGTACGCGTCTTTTCCAATGCGAGAAGCATGAGAAGAGTGATTTGTATGTGAATAGATTGTTCTGTTGTATGTGTTGGCTATGTTGGTAAAGATTTGTGTCTATTGAGATTAGTGTAATACACTATGCCGTAAACTGCAATACGTAAATATTACAGAAAATCTCCTACTAACGACAATTTTTTGTGTCCGTTCACGTGGCCGAACTAGACCGCAGCACAATCCACGCTCTGAAGGTGAGACAAAAAAGCACGCCTTAACCCACTGAGCCAAACATATATATATATATATATATATATATATATATATATATATATATATATATATATATATAATATAAATATATATATATATATATATATATATATATATATATATATATATATATATATATATATATATATATATATATATATATATATATATATATATATATATATATATATATTTTTTTCTATTTATATATAAATATTTATATATAAAATATATATATATATATATATGTATATATATATCATTTGCTATTTGCATAAAATATTTACACACTCGAATATACCTATCAACTTAATAATTATCAGTAATTTAAATAATATTTACACATACCTAGTAACCTGATAATAATAATAATAATAATAATAATAATAATAATAATAATAATAATAATAATAATAATAATAATAATAATAATAATAATAAAATAGTAACAAGGAACGTCGCTACGCTACGCCTGAACGCGATCATATGTCATTTAACTCGACTATCGAAAAGTTATCTAAATTGCTACAACAAAAAGGTACGTCTAAACACTATCTCAAAATCTAATATTTATTAAGAAATTAAATAAATTAATTTAATTAAGCTTGCCTGAAAAGCGAGATACGTTCGCATGGGCGCTTTTGCTCACTTCGCTCGCTGCGCTCGCGGTACATATGTGCGAAAATATTATTAATACTAAGATTACTAAATATGTAAAATAATATATATATATATATATATATATATATATAATATATATATATATATATATATATATATATATATATATATATATATATATTTCATATATATCTATATAAATATATATATATATATATATATATATATGTATATATATATATATATATATATATATATATGTATATATATATATATATATATATATATATTATATATATATATATATATATATATATATATATATATATATATATATATATATATATATATATATATATATATATATATATATATATATTTTGCTCAGGCACTTAATTTAACCTCAGTACTCTATTTCATTCGTTCTCTTCTATCCACTCACCAAATTTCAGCCTTCTACGTCCATTTCGAGTTTTCCCCTTAGCACCCGTAATATGGGGTATCTCTCTCTCTCTCTCTCTCTCTATATATATATATATATATATATATATATATATATATATATATATATATATATATATATATATATATATATATATATATATATATATATATATATATATATATATATATATATATATATATATATATATATATATAAAGAAGTTCCGTTATCGTTACTCCGTTACTCGGAAAAAGTAGTTCCGTTATCGTTATTCCGTTTCTTTGAAAGGAAAAGTAACGAAGTGCCGTTACTCCGTTACTCCGTTACTTTTAGCTTTTGACTATGACATTAATTACGGTATCTTATGTAATTTATTGGTTTGTGTATATTAAATTTTCAACATTATCATGATTAAGAAACATACCCTCATGTGAACTAGCTCACTCAAGACTTAGTCTCTTTACATCCACCAATGATTTGCACCAGTCACCTTCCTGCCATTCACAACTTTCCTACACTCTGCATCATCCGTTCCCTTTTCATCCAACATATATACTAAATATTTAAACTCTAACACTTGTTCCAGCTGCTCACCATCTAACATAATTTCACACCGAGGACTGTCCTCACTCACAACCATAACCTTACTCTTATCTACGTCTACATTCAAATATCTCCCTGCCAAATCTCTCTACCAATCCTCTCAAACTCTCTCAGATTCGCCACACAAAACCAAATCATCCGCATATAATAGGTAGGGCACCCTTCACTCTTTTATTCTCCATCATTCTAACACCACCCCTGCCACCCCCACCTCTAATTCTTTCATAACCCCATCCATATGCAAATTGAATAACCAAGAAGACATAACACATCCCTGCCTCACTCCGCTATTAATATTAAAACAATCATTTTCAACATTTATTCTTACACACGCTTCACTATCGTTATACATACCTTTGGTTCCATTCAAACACCACAGACACCATATAGTAACACCTGCCATGGAGCTTTCTATTAATCATAATGCACGCCTGTTTGAAAAGGAGCCAAAATCTAAATACAGGTATTCTTCCCCCTAATTTTCTCAATCATTTGTTTCAATGTAAAGATTTACCACTTCTAAACGCACCTTGTTCTTCACAATCAGTCCTTCAGTCACTCGACGCATTCTTTCGACCAAAATACCAGTATATGTCTTCCCTACTACACTTAATAAACTAATTCCCTATAATTCCTACAGTTACCCTTATCCTCCCTTACCCTTATGTAAAGGGTACTATTCTATACTCCTCAATCTCTCTAGACTCACCTCCATAAACTCTTGGGTGCAGAAACTTTCCTTTAAATCAATCACAATCTCACCTCCGTTCTTGATCATTTCACTAATGGTGCATCTATACTACGGATTTACCATTCTTTGTTTTTTTCACTTTCTACCATTACCTCCTCACTTACCAGTAACTGATTCAAAGGCTAACTATTTTTTCTTGCACCATCAAACCCACACACATTCACTATCACCTCTTCATTACTGCCAATGTAATGCAGACTTTCGAAGTGTTCCCACCACACTCTAGTTACATTCATTTCATCAGTTACGAAAGCACCATCCCTATTCATTATTCTATGCAGATTTCCCTTATTCTTTATATATATATATATATATATATATAACACAATATATATATATATATATATATATATATATATATATATATATATCTTTCTCTATTTATATATATACTATATATATATATATATATATATATATATATATATATATATATATAAATACATTTATACCTTATATATATATAACTAATAATATTCATTTTTTTATATATATATATATATATATATATATATATATATATATATATATATATATATATATATATATATATATATATATATATATATATATAAAAATATAAAATCTATACTATATATATATATATATATATATATATATATTTATATATATATATATATATTGATAAAGATAACTGCTCATCTTTCTACACCTCACCGCAGTGTGATAGGTATTGAAAAATAACCCCTTAAGTAATTTCACTCTGCTGGGATTGAACCTGGTTTATCTGCTAGGACCCCGGGTTCAATCAGCAGGGTGAGTTAACGGAAGACCAGCTTTACCTCCTTCTCTATAATAATATATATATATATAGCCCTATATATATATATATATATATATATATATATATATATATATATATATATATATATATATATATATATATATATATATATATATATCTTTTTCTTCTTTTTCTTTTTTATATTTTCCCAAGAATGGGAGTAAGGTGCGCGACGGGCATCGGAAAAGAAAAGCAGTAGAAGAACATGACACAAGTCGAAAAGAAAGCCCAGCCTTACCACCCCCTCAGTACCATTAATTAGTGGGAACCCATCGCAGTCAGAAAATCCACCCTAAAGCTTCATGGGACAGCGATGGACCCTCACTATGGTAGATCGTCAATGTAAGGGTTCATCCCTTGACCCAGGTGGGCCACAACCATACCCCCTCACAATACCCCGCCATTCACTCCTGTTATACACCTTTCTTCTCGCCTCTACCAAACTCATTTCTCTCCTTCAAACATTCGTTCACTGACTCAATCCACTTTTTCTTCGGTCTCCCAGCCGGTCGGTTCCCAACACACTTGCCACTATACATCCGCTTAACCAACCGACTATCATTCATCCTTTCCATATGACCAAACCATCTCAACATACTTTCATTTATTCTCTCATTTACCCCTTTCTTCACACCACACCACTCTCTAATACGTTCATTCCTCTCTTTATCAATTCTTCTCACACCTAGCACACCCCTAAGATTGTCCATCTGAACACATTGAACTTTAGATCTATACTTCTCATTCCAGACCATAGTCTCACTACTATACAATAACACAGGTAACAACATACCCTCATGTAAGACCCTAGCGCACTCCAGACTTAGTCCCTTTACATTCACCAACGATTTAATTGCACCAGCCACCTTCCTGCCATTCACAACTTTCCTACTACACTCTGCATCATCCGTTCCCTTCTCATCCAACATATACCCTAAATATTTAAACTCAGACACTTGTTCCAGCTGCTCACCATCTAACATAACTTCACACTGAGGATTGTCCTCACTCACAACCATAACCTTACTCTTATCTACGTTTACTTTCAAACCCCTCCTTTTACACACCCTGCCAAATCTCTCTACCAATCCTCTCAAACTCTCTTCAGATTCGCCACACAGAACCAAATCATCCGCATATAATAGGTAGGGCACCCTCCACTCTTCTCCATTCTCCACCATTCTAACACCATTTCCTACCATCCCCACCTCGAATTCTTTCATAACCCCATCCATATACAAATTGAATAACCAAGGAGACATAACACAACCCTGTCTTACTCCGCTGTTAATCTTAAACCAATCACCATTGACACCATTTATTCTTACACACGCTTCACTATCGTCATACATACTTTTGATTCCATTCAGAAGCCTACCACCAACACCATATATCACTAACACCTGCCATAAACCTTCCCTATTAACTCTATCATACGCCTGTTGCAAATCCATAAAACCTAAATACAATTTATTCTTCTTCTCCCTCATTTTCTCAATCATTTGTTTCAATGTAAAGATTTGATCCACACATCCTCACCACTTCTAAACGCACCTTGTTCTTCACCAATCAGTCCTTCAGTCACTCGACGCACTCTTTGACCAAAATACCAGCATATACCTTCCTTACAACACTCAATAAACTAATTCCCTATAATTAGTTCCTTATCCTCCTTACCCCTTTCATTAATACTATTACTGCTCTCCTCCAATCCTTTGGAACTATACCCTCTATAAACGCTTTATTACACAACTTCCAAATCCAATCAATCACCATCTCGCCTCAGTTCTTGATCATTTCACCAGTAATTTAATCTATACCTGCAGATTTACCATTCTTCAACTTTTCACTCTACCCATTACCTCCTCCTTACTAATGAACCTCATCCCCAAAATACCTATTCCTTCTTGCACCATCAAACCCCACATTCACTATCACCTCTTCATTACTGCCAATGTTATGCAGATTTTCAAAGTGTTTCTTTCCACACTCCTCTCACACCCATTTCATCAGTTACAAAAGCACCATCCCTATTCATTATTCTAAGCAGATTCCCCTTATTCTCATTCTTAACCTTTCGCGCTTCCTTCCAGAAGAGCTTCCTATTCCCTTGTAAGTCCCCATTCATCCTCCTTCAAACTGTTCATTTACCTTTTTTTTTCTCCTATATATATATATATATATATATATATATATATATATATATATATATATATATTTATATATATATTATGTATATATATATATATAAAAATTAAATATATATATATATATATATATATATATATATATATATATATATATATATATATATATATATATATATATATATATATATATACTATACTCTATATATATATATATATATATATATATATATATATATATATATATATGCTATATATATATATATATATATATATATATATATAACTATTTATATAATAACCAATAACTATATATATATATATATATATATATATATAACCAACTAAATTTAATATATATGAAACTTTTATATATATATATATATATATATATAACATATACTCATATAGCAATAATATATATATACTAACTCTTTCTTTCTTTATATATACTGATAATATATATATATGTATATATATATATATAATATATATATATATATAGCATATATTTATATAATAATAATAATAATAATATATATAACATATATATATTATATATAATATATATATATATATATATATATATATATATATATATATATATATATATATATATATATATATATATATATATATATATATATATATATATATATATATATATATATATATAAAAGGATTTTTTTAGCTTGACCGGGGTGGTCAATTGGCTATCAACATTCAAAGAAAGTCGAACAAAATGTAACGGACTAAAAAGTAACGGAGAAAAAAATAACAGAACTTATTCGGTGCGTTACATGAAAGAAAAAGTAACGAGTCCGTTACTCCGTTACTCAAAAAACTAGTTCCGTTAGTAACGGAGTAACATATATATATATATATATATATATATATATATATATATATATATATATATATATATATATATATATATATATATATATATATATATATATATATATATTTATTTTATCAATATATATATATATATATATATATATAGGACCTTAAGTAAACCACAGCCCTCAAAATAATTTAGTATTGGAATGGTTGGTAATGATTTTTTATTTTAGGTAAAGAAAAATTAAAAATTTGATTTGCTATAAAAAGAACTTACTTTTTATATTTTTTGAGCTTCAAATTGATTTATTTTCAAATTCATTTTATTTAATTTTTTAGTTTATTTCGACGTAAATATTTATTATTTGTGTCCACAATGAGTGTTGTATATATATATATATATATATATATATATATAATAAATATCAATATATATATATATATATATATATATATATATATATATATATATATATATATATATATATATATATATATATATATATATATATAGATGGTCAGATTTTTTTAATGCTCACAGTATGTAACTAGAGAACGGCAGGTCCTACAGTAAAACAAATTATATATTTGGAATCAGCCGAAAATTCTAAGGATGGGATTTAACTTTTTTTTTTTTTTTTTTTTTTTTCTTATTCATCGAAAATATTTTAAAAATTTCCCCTTTTTAGGTACTCGACCCCACGGGGACAGTTAAAGTAATACCAAAGTGTTTTTGGAAAATTTTTTTAACTAAGGAATACCCTAGGGTAGCCACCAAAGATGGCAGGGTCGGGATTCTCCCTCCCGGTGAGGCGACAGGGACCGTCTGTCCCCCCGTCAGCTCGAGCCCCCAAAATTGGGTAAAATATTTTTTTTTAAATTTTCGACGAATAAAAAAAAAAAAAAAAAAAAAAACTCTCTAAAATTTTCCGCTCTCTAGTATATATATATATATATATATATATATATATATATATATATATATATATATATATACTATATATATACTATATATATATATATATATATATATATATATATATATATATATATATATATATATATATATATATATTAACGTAATCCAGGATTTTTTTCGGGGAGGCCAGACAAAAATCGTTCCTTATATATATATATATATATATATATATATATATATATATAAATATATATATATATATATATATATATATATATATATATATATAATA
>JABUQX010133057.1:7500-12500 GCA_015478945.1 Trachelipus rathkii | reverse complement strand
ATATATATATAATAATATATCATATATAATATCCTATATATATATCATATCATATATAAATATATATATATAATAATAATATAAATATGTATGTATAATAATAATAATAATATATATATATATTATCTATATATATATTATTCTATATAATATATATATATATTTATATATATATATATATATATATATATATATATATATCTATATATATATATATATATATACTATTATAATAATAATATAATATATAATAATAATAATATATTAATAATATATATATGTATGTAATATATAATTTATATATATATAATAATATATATATATATATATATAATAATGTATATAATATATAATTACCAAATAATTTATATGATTGGGTTTGGTCTGGAAGAAAGATAAGTATGGAAACCTTGTTTTCTTCTTTGTACCTCAAATGTTAAAATGTGAAGAAAATGGGCGTTATATATATATGTATATATATATATATATATACCCTCCATCATATATATATACATATATATACTTATATAATAATAACCATATATCATATCTCTATACTCTCTCCTCTATCCTTAAATATATAATAATAATATCATAGCAATATCTTATATAACAATAATAACAATGTAATAATATATATATATAACATTCACTACTACCACCTTCATATATATATTATATATTGTTAATAATAATATATATATATATAATAATAATAATAATATATATATATATATATATATATATATATATATACATATATACTTATATATATATATATATATATATATATATATATATATATATATATATATAAATATAATAAACAAAAATATATATATATAATAACCAATATTCAATCTTAAATACCACCACTACATTATATATTTATTATATATATATATCGATTCTTCTCAAAAAAAAATGTGCTAACACATTGACTGCTTTTGTTTTTTTTTTAGGTGTAACTACTGTAAGAGAATGGCAGGAGATCAACTTAGGTTTGAAGAGAGAATGTTAGTCGCTTAAATACTATTGGACCACGAAACCTTACGGAAGTACAAAGACTGGTTTAGAAGGGTTCGAAAAAATCCGACACCAACCCACCCGGATCATTGCCCGCATCAGAGAGAAATTTGAAGCAGATGGAACCGTTCACAACGTCAACAAGAAACGCTCTGGACGACCACGGACATCCACCAACCCTGCAAAGGAAGAGCAGGTACAGGAAACCCTCATCCGATCCACACAGAAATCTCTACGACAAATGGCTCGGGAAACACACATCTCAAAAGATAGCGTCCATCGCATCTTGAAGCTTCTACGCTGGAAATGCTACATGATTCTTTAAATACATGTATGTTCTGTAATTCAAGCTTTTAAACTTGTCACTATGTTCATAAATAAAGTTTGTATAGTCTTTCAAAGTGTTAGTACACATTATTTTGAGACACCTTTGCATACATATATATATAACTATATTTATATACTTTATATATTTATATATATACACACAGATATATACATATATCTTCCTCTTCTCCTCTTTCATATTTATATATATATATATATATATATATATATATATATATATATATATATATATATATACATATAAATATGTAGTTTCCACATATATATATATAGTGCTCTTATTGTTTACATTGTTGGCAAATTTGTAGAAACTGTACTGTGACTACCGAGGTACCTAACCTAACCTAGCCTAAACCTAACCTAACCTAGCCTAACCTAACCTAACCTGGCCTAACCTAACCCTATTTAACCTGGCTGAAACCCTCTTCAAACACAACCTAACCCTAGCCTAATAACTTAAAACCTAACCTAGCCTAACCTAACTAACCTTAACCTATTAACCTAACCTAAATGATACTAAATTCAGTGATTTTAGTATATAAAATTTAGTGTAAATATAAGCTCCACTTTTAGGGGCAAAAGTGATATGTAGAACCCACATTACATATAGTGCTCTTATTGTTTATACTGTTTATAATTGTTTAAAGTAATAGAGTTTCGAATATTATACTATAAAATCTTTTAAGTTTTCTTTAACCAAGTTGAAAGAAAATAGAGTTGTAGGATGAACACTTCTTATTTCTTATTGATCAAAAGGATGCCTTGTATTAGATGCTTTATCGTGGTTTTTATCATTGCAATATATATATACTATATAATTTAATTTTTGTTATTTTTAGCATTTTTATATATATTTTATGTCTTATATGTGAAAATATCTTGTTTCTAGCTCGATTTGTAATTTAAGATTTTGGCGCGTCTTTTTGCCGGTTTTTTTTTTCATTTAAAATAAGATTGAGGTTTCATAAATTCTTAACTCGCATGTCAGCGAGGAAAGTTAATAAGTGTTTAAAAGTAATGAATTTAACGGAATGTGTGCAAGGTTGTTAAATATAGTAGACAGTGTTTTCAATAAATTATTCAGTAAAAATTCAAACCAAAAAAAGTTTTTATCCTACAAAAGAAGAGAGAGAGAGAGAGAGAGAGAGAGAGAGAGAGAGAGAGAGAGAGAGAGAGAGAGAGCAGAAAGGAACATCAACTACTACCATGAAGCGGAGGAGCAAGCAGAAGAAGAAGAGATAACTACAAGCACACACTCTCCTTTCTCTTATATATATATATATATATATATATATATATATATATATATATAATATATATATATATATATATATATATATATATATATATATATATATATATATATATATATATATATATATATATATATATATATATATATATATATATATATATATATATATATATATATATATATATATGTATAGCGACCTAATAATTAAGTTTAACAAAGTGTTTTCTTAAAAAAAAAAAAAAAAATTATGGTGAAACCTTTGTAATTTGCAATATTTATTTTTATGTTTTACAATTTAAATCATAAATTACGTTTATAATCTTTATAATATATAACTTTCATTGTAATATATTGCAATACAATGTTTTTATTAGAATATAATGTTTCTTATAGTATTATTTGTCATATTTTGTAGATATCTTCGGTTTTTGCCTATTTAATTTAGAGGAAGATGATTTTTTTCCAAAATTAGCATTAATTTTGTTTCGTCGATTATTCCACAGACATGATTTGAAACGAAATTTTCAGACATATATTTTTAATCCTAAAATTATTTCAACTGTTGCGATATGCAACTGAAGTTTTATAATTATGCAAAATTTAATAAATATTCTTAATAAGTCGTTTATTTTTAAACCTCTTTAATTATTGGTAACTAGTCTTGAAAACCGAAGGCGCAAAATAAAGCTTTCAAAGAGGTGGAAGAGACAACTTCAACAGCGAAAACAACTAGCTTAGTAGCTGTATCTTTAGGTCTTTCAACGTAAACCGAAGTCATTACGAAACATAACAAGAAACTCATCAACTACTTTGGTGTGAAGAAATAAGAAGAAATAACTAAAATGCTTCATGATTGATAACCCTTGTAGAAGAATACTCATCGCCTTCAAGACAACCAAAACTCTTCAATACATAATTGGTGACTCTGAAAGAAGACCGTCCTCGAAATTGCCTTCCGACAACGACTAATAGCAGCTTTCAGCAGAAGACTAGATCGAAGAAACACCCAGCACCAACATGAAACCCACCAATGCCTTTTTAAAACCATCAAGAACTAACAACAATTTCGCGATGTCACAATAACAAAAAACCTCAAGCATCATGCAGACCGGTGAAGAAGGAAACAAAAGTCACCCCGTTAATACCCAGGCAAACCAGCCTCAGTTTAACGTGACTATAAACTTGCTGTTCAGTAGATGAACTTCTGTGAAGGTGAATCAACAACTGAACGCGCAAGTTCGGCAGAAATGTATGAAGCTGGATATTTATTTCTCTAGTGCGAAATTGAGGGAATTATGGTATTGCGTCTAAATCTTTGGGACACCGCCATATACGACCGCGAAGGGTAATTCTTAAGAAAAATCGATATTAATCGTGACAGTATATATATATATATGGTAGTGCGTTCAACATAATTCGGGCTACATACCCCTGTAATATATATAATTTGGTAATCTTAGAAAAATGGACAGGAATCATTTCCAATATATAGTGATATATTTAATATCATGGAGAACTTCATGACATCTTTATTTATATTTTTATATATTATCTTTATATATCTTTATTCAATCGGCATTCTTCTTTGAGATTCATATATCCTTCAAAATCGCACCAATGAAATCAACATCCAGCTTCATACGTTTCTGCCGAACTTTCTCATTCAGTTGTTGATTCACCTTCACCACAGAAGAAAACTTCATAATTGATAATTCAAAAGAAGTTACATAGCGGAAGATAAGATCATTCGTATGTAAGAAAACACAGTTCTGTTTGACAGTTCATAAGTCATTCATGTCCGAAAACATAGCTGTGTTTGACAGTTCATAAGTCATTCATGTCCGAAAACATAGCTGTGTTTGACAGTTCATAAGTCATTCATGTCCGAAAACATAGCTGTGTTTGACAGTTCATAAGTCATTCATGTCCGAAAACATAGCTGTGTTTGACAGTTCATAAGTCATTCATGTCCGAAAACATAGCTGTGTTTGACAGTTCATAAGTCATTCATGTCCGAAAACATAGCTGTGTTTGACAGTTCATAAGTCATTCATGTCCGAAAACATAGCTGTGTTTGACAGTTCATAAGTCATTTATGTCCGAAAGCATAGCTGTGTTTGACAATTCAGTCAATAGAAGCTCAAGGGGAGGAGGTCTGAGCAGGTATCCACACATTTTCCAAAAGATACGGTGGATTAATTTTTTTTCTTTCTTTTTTTTTTTTTAGAACATAAATGAAAAGCTGTTAATTGTAAATAAGATCTACAACATGTTAAGTTTGTAAGTCAACCGTTTTCTTTTTACAGTCCAGCACTGAACATAAATATAAATAAATGACCTTAAATATGAAATATTTTTTTAAATAAACTAT
>JABUQX010133057.1:0-2500 GCA_015478945.1 Trachelipus rathkii | reverse complement strand
CCAACACTATCACTAACACCTGCCATAGAGCTTCCCTTATTAATCCTATTATGCGCCTATTTGCAAATCCATTAAATCCTAAATACAATATTATTCTTCTCCTCCATCATTATCTCAATCATTGTTTCAATGTACAGATTTTATCTCCACCAATCCTCTACCACTTCTAAACGCACCTTGTTCTTCCTCAAATTTCAGTCCTTCAAGTCATTCGACGCACTCTTCGACCAAAATATCAGCACATATCTTTCCCTACAAGACACTCAATAAACTAATTATCCTATAATACTTACAGGTTACCTTATCCCCCTTACCTTTATTGCTCCCCTCCAATCTCGAACTGGAGTACCCTCCATAAACGCTTTGTTGAACAACTTCCAAATCCCAATCAATGCACCATCTCACAATGATAAATATATATATATATATATATAGTATATATATATATATATTATATATACTATATATAATATATATATATATATATATATATATATTATATATAAATACCGGTATATATTATATATATATATATATATATATATATATTATATATATATATATATATATATATATATATAATATATATATATATATATATATATATATATTTATATATAATATATATATATATATATAATAATATATGTTATATATATATAAATAATATTAAATATAAATAATATATATATATATATATAATATATATATATAGTATATATATATATATATATATATATATGATAATACTATATATATATATATATAATATAATATATAATAAGACTGAGAATATAAATATAAGGTATATATATATAATATAATATTACCGGATAAGTAATATTATATATAATATACCGGGTCGAATATATATAGGTAGCTTATAATATATTAATAGTATATATATATATATAATATATTATATAATATATTATAATATAAGATATATATCTATATGTATATATAATAGGTATATATATATTATAATATATATTATATTATCATAAGTATACCTATATATCATATATAATAGTATATATATATAATATGGTTTTGGAATGTGGGTGAGATCTGAAGAGAGTTTGAAGAGTGCATTGCGTAGAGAGATTTGACAGAGTTGTTGTAAAAAGGGGAATTTGAAAGCAATCGATAAGGATAAGAGTAAGCGGTAATGGCTCTCGTTGAAAGTGAGTACCAGTCAACTCGGTGTGAATTATCTAGTTGGCTGAGCGGACGGAACAAGTGACTTGGTGACGTTTAAATATTTAAGACATAATATATGTTGGACGAAAAGGGAACGGATGATGGACAGTGTAGGCAGAGGTTAGTAGGAAAGTTGTGAAAATTGAAAGGAAGGTGGCTGGTGCAACTATCAAATCATTGGTGGATGTAAAGAGGACTAAGGTCTTTGAGTGCGCTAGGCATACGTGAGGGTTATGTTGATTACCTGTGATAAGTTATTAGTAGTGTGACCTATGATCTGATATAAGAGGTATACAGTTTTAGCGTGTCGAGAAAGAATACGATAAAAATGAAGCGAACATGAACGTATTACAGAAGTGTTATGGTGCTTAAAAGGATAAATGAGCAGAATATAATGAAAGTACGATAGAATCGCATAGGTTTGTACATAGTGGAAAAGCAAAAAACAACCAAAAACATATGGATAGATATCGAGTTGGTTAAAGCGATATAAAGTAAGGTGAGATGTAAGTTTGGGAATCGATCGGCCTGAGACCGAAGAAAAATGGATTGAAAACCGTCAAGCTGAAAAAAATTTCTGAAGAGTGACTGATGTCGCGAGTTGGGCAGTAGGAGCGAGAAGAAAGGGTGCATTAATAGGAGGTGGAAGTTGCAGGTTTGTTAAGAGGGGATGTATGTGTGTGGCCACGCTGGGCAAGTTTATTGCGCGATACTCCCAATAGTAGAGGTCTATGGCGCGGGTCCGTTGAAGCTCTAGGGTGGTATTCTGACTGCGGCAGAGTTACTAATAGATAAAGGGGAGGTAAGGCGTGGGCTTTCTTTTCGACTTGTGTTATGCTTCTTCTACTACTTTTCTGTTACGGTGCATGTACGCACTAACCCCCAGTCTTGGGCGAAAAAAGTAGTAGTTGTATGAGGATGATATAAATATAATAATATATAATATATATATATATATATATATATATATTAAATATATATAATATATAGTTATACTATATTATAATTTATATATACCATACTCTCATATAGTGATATAATATATAATATAAATAACCAGATATATATAATACTTATATATATAAATATATGGAATGGCATAACATTCTATATTCATAAACTGGAAGGATTGATTTTGAAATATCATATACTGTAGAAATAATAGAGGGTATTTCAGATTAACATATGAAAATGATAATAAAACTAGAATATATTAAAAAATATTGGTGGCCAGTTAAAAATGCCAGGAGAAGTACTGCAAGTACCAAGAACAAGTACCAAGTACAAAAGGCTCAAG
>JABUQX010133056.1:15000-20000 GCA_015478945.1 Trachelipus rathkii | reverse complement strand
GAGTAAGTTGATGAAAGCACTTCACAGGACAACTTTTAATCAGTATCTTCAAATGGTAAACAAACAAAATGAAATCCAAAAGAATGAAAATATCTTAGAGCCTTATGGGTAAATTGAATATGAGATTCGTGGTAAATATCCAAAGAGTCTAAAGAGAAAGATTTTTGATCTGTACGTGATTTCCTGCAGTGATGCAGTGACACACGACCTTGAGACTTGGATCCTAGACGTAAGAACACTACAAAACCTAATACAATATAGAGAAATATATAGAGATATATACTTGGAAACACGCTGTAATCGAAAAAGGAGCAAGTGGATAATATCGCAAAATAAGATATAATATTCGGATTCAAACAACAAAAATTGAACTGAGTTAAAGAAAATAACATTACATTTAAATAAATAATGAAACATTAATAAATAAATAAATAAATAAACAAATAAATATATGTATGATCAAATTTATTAGAAGCTCGCGATGTCGTCGACGAGGTTTGCAATTAAACGACCAACACCTATACATGGGCGTCGTTAGGGTAGGGGGGGGCAGCTGCCCCCCCTAGAAGTGTTTACTCTTATAGAGTCTACCTGCGAATTTTTTTGTTCCAACGTCCAGTTCCGGGTGGCTGTTAAGTACGTTTTACGATATCATATATATATATATATATATATATATATATATATATATATATATATATATATATATATATATATATATATATATATATATATATAATATATATATAATATATATTATATAGATATATTATATATATATGGAGTATATGGCGAAGGCTAGTTGCAATCGTCATTTTCTCACATTTCTCTTGCCGATACTAGGTCTTCTCACTCATTTTTATATGCTCTTTTAATTTGTAGATAAGAACTGTCTTGTTATTCTATCTATGCTTTTTTAAAATTTTGATATGTATATATAAATTCTAGATTTTGTGCTCAGTCGGATCGTAATGTTTATATTAAACTGTTTAACGTTCAAAGTAGCATTGAAGTTATTGCACACAACAGAGCCTCAGTGTAAAGTGGGATTAGTCAATTTCATAAAGATCATGGATTTAGGAGGATTCCTTGGTACGGACGTTTTACCTTATAATTTATATAAAATTTTGGTGTATGACTCCTAAAAAGTAGGGATTTTGTAACACATGATCTTACTCGTCCATATGAGGTATTTCATTTTAAAAAAAATATTTTCATTACAACACAGAAATTATTGGTTTTCAACATAGTTTACTATACTTTCATTTTTTCTGTTAACATTATTGAATCTTAGTAAAATTATTAGCCTATGGCCATATGTGGCAGAGAGATTTACAGTAGTTAGAACCATATATATATATATATATATATATATTATATATATAAATAATATAATATATATATATATATATATATTTTTTTATATATATATATATATATATATTATATATTTATAGAAATATATATATATATATATAATATATATATATATATTGTTTGCAGTAAATTTGAAAAGGAAGACATAAAAATGGAAATAGTAGCGGTGAAAATGAAGAACATACCAATAAGTCAACAAAGACTACACAAGAGGCAATCCCTCCTACTTCGCATATTTCGCATGATGAAGAACCCACACCCAGGCCCAGCACCTCGACGAGTCAAGATATGGGTCCAGATTTCGGAGCTAGCATTTCAGTAGATGACAGTCACGAAATGACATTGGTAGATACGTTGGACATTCATCTATGATTTCGACTGAGAAAAAGAAACAGTTACTGAAAGAGTGTTGGATTCCACCTAAGACCTATAATTTTTTGGAAGATGCTACCCACTTAAAGAGGAAATTCAATTATGAATGGTTGGAGACATATTCACCTTGGCTGACATACTCCAGGCGCCTAAAGGGAGCATTTTGCAAGTTTTGTATTTTATTTCCACCAAATTCGGTCAGAGGGGTCCTAGGCTCTTTAATAATAAGACCTTTCACTAAATATAAAGTTGTTCATGTGGTTTGTAAGGAACATACAAACACAGAGTGGCATAAAACTGCTGTTGAAGCTGCAAGATTGTTCCTACAGGATGTGCCGGTAGACATCCAAATTAAAATTTAATTGCGATAATTTTTTTATTCTTGTCCGATCAACATCAAATTTTCAGTACTTGTATAGTCGGGCGAGATGCATCTTTTTTACTTAGATAATTTTTTTGTATACTCAAAAGAAAATTTTTAAAAATTTTCAAAAAATTTTTTTTGAAAGCTTGTTCCAAGAACAAATCCAAACCTAATGCATATACAAAGAAATTATCTAAGTAAAACATGTGCATCTTCCCCGACTACATATGCCCTGAAAATTTCATCCACTTCGCCCGAACAGAAAAAAAATTATCGCAATTTTTCATTTCAAAATCCCCAAAAAAGTGGGTTTGGAAATTGGACAACGCTGAGCACAAAACTCAAAAAATCGAAAATGTACTTCTGTACTATTGTAGGTAATGGACCTATCTATGCATATTTCAAGTTTGAAGTCATTTCAAAAAAATTCTGGAAGTTGATACGACAAATGTCAAAAACATGGGTTTTGAAAAATTGAAAATTCTGAAAGAATGACTACAGACACAGAAAAACACCGGAAAACAACGTTTTAGAGGGCAAAAAAGCATTTTGGTGTTTTTATAGTCAAAATCGGCTGAAAATTCCGAATTTTATGTTAATTTAGGGGGGGGAAATAGGGCTCAGCCCGAGCAAAATATTGGATCTTGCCCTTATTTAACCAGCATTCTAAGAAAATCATAGAAGAAAATAAAAAAATATTATCCTCAATAATTTCATGTGTGACATTTTCTGGTACGCGCGATTTACCGCTTCGGGGTAAGCATCATGATGAAGGAGTGTTGCAAGATTTGTGCCGATTTTAAGAATAGATGCCGGAAATCAGACATTGAAAAACCATTTGAAAAGGGAAGAAAAATGCCCACATACCAATCAGTTCAGATTCGAAGTGGAGATCTTTCATCTATGTGCACTACTATAAGGAAAGGCATCATTAATAGGTAAAACAAGTGTTTCGCGTATAGCTTACTAGCAGATGAAGCCGCTGATATTTCTGGAAAGGAACAATTATCCATAGGGTTGCACTATTTCGACAAAAATCCGATGAAGTCAAAGAGGAATTTATTGGCTTTGTAGAACTGAAAGCGCTTGACGCAAAAACCATTGCGAAAACAATTTGCCGATTTTGTCACGACCGAAGAACTGGATTCCCGAGAAATGTGTCGGCTTGGGTTTCGATGGCTGTTCTACGAGTCTGGCAAAGAAGAAGGTGTTCCAAGCAATATGCGGAAAAAGTATAAAAAAGCATGTTCTTTCATTGCTCTTCACATAAACTAAATCTAGTAGTAATGATTTGAACACAAACCAGAAATCCGCAATACTGGGGGAACTATTTAAAGGACACTTATTACGTTTTTTCGCGAGTCGGTCTTGAGAAGAAAATTAATGCCGAACATCCCAAACCTATGCCAGCAGATGGTCTGAACAACACAAGTGCATCAGTGTTTAAGGAGACTTTGTAGAATGATCGAGCATTAGAAATCCGTTCCATTGAAGAAATACGCAAAAGAAAAGGCGCTTGTCAGTTGGCATTCAGCGGCATGTAGTCGTCATTCATCATGGCTATGAATTGATCGTGAAGTACTCTGTGATGTTAGAGCCAGACTAATGCTCTCCATCCAAGACCTTGGATATTTTCAAAAACCTCGCAGCACATTCAATATATTGTGGGAAATGGTTAGGGAGCCAATCGAAAGATGAAGAAAAATCACCGATGAAGTGTTAAAAGAAGCTAATCAAATCCCCGAGCAACTGGGACTTGATCTGAATATATATGGATTATTGGTAGGCAGCAGCACCGAAGCAACCATCCAGCAACAAATCCCAGGAGTCTGGAGAGGATCCTTAATAACTCCGTATCTAGATTCTATAACCTCTTCTTTGGAATTTCGGTTTTCTACTGAAAAAATACACCTGCTTATGCATTGGAAAGTCTAGATTCATTTTATAGTTTTTACCACTTAGAAGGCATAGAAGAAGAGCTAGAACTTTGGTACAAAATTTGGAAGGACAAGAAACTGAGTAGTGAAGAACTAAAAGATCTTGTTGTCTCCCAAGTCTAAAAGGAGACTGAACCTCTTTTCCGTCGACGAAAAAGCTTTGATGATACTACTCGCCCAGCCATGCACCACCAGTACAGTAGAGCACTCTTTCAGTACTCTGCGAAGGATCAAGACTTGGCAGCGAAGTACTATGGAAGACGACAGGTTAAACGGGATGGCTAATGATGGTTGTGAGAGAAAATTTGTTGTTTACAATTAATGATTATTTTATTCAAACAATAGTTGATAAAATTTGCGTTGAACCCAAGAAATTACTTTAATTGAATATCAATTTTGCAACTTGCTCTTATATTGTGAATTTTGCCATCATTGCATATTGTATTCGATATTCTATTGCTTTAATAAAATATTTTTAAATAATTATCATTTAATTATCCATACAAATGTTTCTATTTTTATGTCTTACTATATTATAATAATATAATATATATATATATATATAATATATATTATATATATATTATATATATATATATATATTATATATATATATATATATATATATATTATATAATATATATATATTATATATATAAGCTCTAAAAATTAAAGCTGCCTCCGCCTAGCTTGGCGGCGACGCCCATGGATAGAAAAATATAATGTATTCTATTCCTCCTTAGTTTTAGCTTCGTCTTACACTACATCCTTCTTGAATAGGGCTCTGCCCGTGAGCAGTGGTGTTACTATTACTAGTTACTATATATATAGTAGTATTATAGTATATATATATATATTATATATATATATATATATATAATATATATATATATATATATATATATATATATATATATAATCAATGAACTATAGAAAGTCAAAGAATATAT
>JABUQX010133056.1:7500-10000 GCA_015478945.1 Trachelipus rathkii | reverse complement strand
ACGTATATTTTAAAGATATTTAAATTATTGTATGTTTAATTATATTATGTATTTTTAAATTTTAATGATCCATATTACGGCATAGACGTATGCTGTATAGGTAATAATATATATATATTTAGATATTATATTTAGATATGTTAATTTATATATATATATATATATATATATATATATATATATATATATATAAAATTTGAAGACCACCGAACCTCTATCCCATGATTAGTGTGTTCATTACCACGCAGTAGGTCCTTGGTCAGGGGGAAAATTGAGTTATATATATATATATATATATATATATATATATATATATATATATATATTATATATAAAATATTAATATATATACATAGTATATATATATATATAACTATATATAATTATATATTGAAAGTTATTCTTCTTTTCCTTTAACAGCAAAATGATTTGATAGCTTTCTCCGTTTATATTGCATATCTATCGTGAACACACAATAAAAACAATTTTTGCTAGTCTTTCTTCTCCTGTACATTTGAGAAAGTGTTTTTTTGAGACCTTTCAAAGTAATTTCCTTTGTGAGGGAGATGGATGGTAAATTCCTTAACAATCCAACTGTAACAGAATAGATGAATTTTATTTACAAATTTTTGTAAAATCTATAGATATTGTTGGAATGATATTTAGGATTGGTAAGTATTATCTATGACTCATTAACTTGCTCTTTAAATGGTTTGAAAAATCATCAAGAAAAGGAGTTGTAATTGATTTATGTGTTTTCCTTTTACACTGATTCTGACACGCAACATTTTTATTTCTTCATTAACAGAAATCAGAAGACATTCTGTTTGCAACTTCCAAAATGCTTGAAATTTTTTTGTCAATGCTTGCGAGAACATATTTTAAAACAAGGATCACATTTTCAATATGACTAAGAGAAGTTGCAGTTACTAATGACAGTTACTGCAATGTAGTACATAATTAGAACATTAGAACATAAGAAATAAAAAAGACAGTAAGAAGCGACATGGGCCTGTCGAGACTGTTCCAGTCAAGCCAACAGGACCAATCACAACAACGTTGCCCATGCAAAACTCTACAAAGCACCCTAGGGCTTGTTAATAATTTGCTATAGTATGCAAAGTCTAAAACAGTGGTGTCCAACCTTTAGTCTAGTCTTGAGCAAATTATACGAACCTTCTAAAGTATTTTTCAGAAGGCAGCCACACAATTTATATATATATATATACGGATACTAATTTTTATCTATATAAGTGGATATACTACTATACCTACTACTCAATAATAACTTTCAACCCTATAGTGTATATATAATAGCTGAGGTTATATATATTAAAATATAATAATTTTAATATAAATTATATAATTATGATTATATAGGTTATCCTTGAAAAATTTAATTTTACTAATAAACGATGATGAGTGTGAAAACGCGAGACGCGAGCAACATGTTGCTCGCGAGCTACGGGTTGGGCACAGCTGGTCTAAAACATGCTCATGCAAATCCACAAAGTGAGTTTAATCAGATAGCGAATGATGAATGAAAGTATAGAGTGAAATCTGAGTAGATTAAAACTATATAAGTCAATTTGCTAGGGATTACAAATTTCGAAATATTTGAGGCTTTTGAATTAAGAAGATTCAATATCTTAATCCATATCAAGCTCTTCTAAAGCTTAAGCAATTAAACTTCTTTAAATGGTATAACAATTCATCTTAACCTTCCACCCAATTTGTTTCCCCCCATTCGTGTTAGTTTGTCCATTTTGTCTTTGGAAAAATCTTAACTATTTTTTTTCAATTAAAATAGTTTTACGCCTTAGTGACCTAAAATAATACCCAGATGTTTTCTCTCTACCAAAAAAGTTTCTAATGTCTTTGCTCCACATGAATATTGCTAATAGAGATTTTCACATGCAGCTTGAACACTTCTTCATTTCTGCAGCACCATTATATCTAGAAATTTTTCTTTTGTGCTTTCAACTGCCACTAAACTTCAGAAATCTTCACAAAACACAAAAATGTTTTCCTGATTTCTATTAAACTATTCTTAATTCGCTATAATTATTTTATTTTTATTATTTTTTAAAATTAAAAATTAAGAGACGCAAATCATAATTTTTTTTTGATGGTTTAAACACTGGGGTTCGATCCCCAACCTCTGATGCGTCCCTATATATATATATAGTATATATATATATATATAGTTATATATATATATATATATATATATGTTATTAAGTTATTATATATATATATATATATATATATATATATATATATATATATATATATATATATATATATATATATATATATTGTCAGATGTATTCTAAATACAAAAAAATCATGGTTAATAAAATTTATTAGTATTCTAATTTGTTATTTGTCAAGGTCAATATTACCTGAATTTTCCTTAATATAATTACAGGTGATTTTTATAGGGGCTATTAATGAGGTTGAAAGGGTTATAAACTGTAAAGGATTGGTTAACACTTAT
>JABUQX010133055.1:0-18986 GCA_015478945.1 Trachelipus rathkii | reverse complement strand
CAGTGACCACTTCGTTCGGATCAATTGGTGTTTAACCGTTTCGCATTCGTGAAACGCTTTCGCGTTTTCGTGCGCCACTTCAATTATTATTATTAATTATTAATATTTCTATTATTATTATTATTTTTATTATTATTATTATTATTATTATTATTATTATTATTATTATTATTATTATTATTATTATTATTATTATTATTATTATTATTATTATTATTATTATTTCTAAAATAATATCAGCATTTATTTTAATGTATAATTTTTATGCTTTCAAGCCTCCTGAAAGTATTTCTTTCAACAAAAGAATTTTTTTATAAAATTATTCTTGAATAAAATAAAACAATTGATTTTAGTATAGTACCAAGCTTTCGTCCGTACACTTCGGACATTTTCAAGGAATAAATTTATTTTAATATTTTAACAATTTGATAAAATAAATCGTTGCACTTAAAGAAACATAAACCAATGATAAACATAAAAATATAACGAAATGTCCAATTTTTAAACATTTTTAATGACAAAAAGTTAATGTAAGTTAACTTCTCTAACTTTAAATTTCCTAATTAATTAGATCTTTTTGCAATTTCTTAGAGGACATATAGCATATCAAAGAAATTGTTAAAATATTAAGAATAAGAATTTATTTGTGAAAATATCGAATATATAAAAATGAGTCTAAATTAGTGAGATTTGACCAATGACCCTCGACAAATTCTTCTGTTAAAGAAATAACAGAATAGGCGGAAAAAGCATCAAAACAATGTGTCTAAATGTATTATTATTATTAATGTGTATTATTCATTATTATTATTATTATTATTATATTATTGTATTGTATTATTATTATTATATTATTATTATTATTATTATATTATTATTATTATTATTATTGATATTGTTATTATTTATTATTATTATCATGTTACATTATAATTACCATTATTATTAATTATTATTATTATTATTATTATTATTGTATTATTATTATTATTATTATTATTATTATTATTATTATTATTATTATTATTATTATTATTATTATTATTATAGACGATGATATTTGTTATATGAAGGCACTTAAATTTAAATTATAATCGTTTTACTTTATTAATGTTAATTAAACTAACACTTGCATTTCAATGACTATATATATATATATATATATATATATATATATATATATATATATATATATATATATATATATATATATATATATATATATCTATATAAATATATATATATATATAATATATATATTTCTGTTATGCTTAAATTTTAATCTCTCATTCTTGTACTGAAAGCGATATGCGCTCATACAGCATGTGCCGAAGATAAAAAAAGAGGAACCCATATCAACCCTTTACCTATTCGTGCTGTTGCCTTAACTTCAACACATTAAAATTTTCGATTCTATCTTTAGCATAAAGATTTGGAAACGTATTATATTTTCTAATTTTTTTACTTATCGCCAGTATGGCTTAGATAAGGAACGGTATTTTTGGTAATTTTCTTTCTCTTATCTCTGGCTATATTACTCAGTTCTTCGGCATTCTAGGAAATTTGTTGCTGCAGCGGTGGACATATTGAAAGCTTGCGATAGAGTCTTGCAGAAAACTTTGATTTCTAAAATTACCTTTTCGGTATCAATTGTTTATCTCTGTTGTCTCCATTCAGATAGTTCTATAGCTGCTGCTATTGACGGCCATTGTTCATCCATTATAACTATCGTGTTAATAGTGATGTTTCTCAAGTTGTGTTCTATCTCCAACATTTGCTTTCCTTTTCATTAAAGATCTTCAGTATGTTACATCGTCTAATATCAACTCTTATGCAGACTACTCCACCCTACATTACTCCTTTCAATTCGAAAGACGGCTCAATCAACTGCAACAATCCAATGATTTGAAGGTGACTTTAGAGTAAATTACATCTTACCTTTCCATATCACTAAATAAAGCTGAGAAAATATGATTGTTTTCATTGTCTCTGAAACTCGGGTTTTCATCTTTCTTATCGACATAATTTTCCTCACAATCTTATCTTCTTTAAAACCGTAAAACATAAAACCTTCGAATACTAAAATTCTTTGTGTTTTGTTTCCTCGTGTTCTTGCAAGGATCTCATTATTCCTCTTTAAAACTAGCATTTAAGAGGTTTGTTGTTCTGAGACGTCTTCAAAATTTCTTCTCATCACCCAGCTATTATCGAGAGAGAGAGAGAGAGAGAGAGAGAGAGAGAGAGAGAGAGAGAGAGAGAGAGAGAGAGAGAGAGAGAGAGAGAGAGAGAGAGAGAGAGAAAGAGAAAGAGAGAGAGAGAGAGAGAGAGAGAGAGAGAGAGAGAGAGAGAGAGAGAGAGAGAGAGAGAGAGGGCGTTGTTCACTCTCGTATGAAGCATGAATTGCACATGTGGGTTGGTTCCACTTATAAAATTTTCCTTGAAAGTGTGTTATATAGGGCTTTTCTTAGATCAAATTTTTCTCTCATACTGATTCCCTCTCCATTCTCTTTCCGCCAATCGAATTGCTGCTTCACTCTCTTTGTTCTCATCTTTTTTACAATGAATAAATTCTCATCCGAACTTTCCAATCGCATACCTCCTTCAATTGAGAAGGATTCATGCAACATTTCAATCAACACTGTTTCATCCTTTCTCTAACCAACTCTCTAACCTAGAGTTAATCAATATGTTCGCTCTTACGTGTACTCCCTAGTAATCTAAACTGTACTCTTCATCTATTTTTCCAACTTCTTTAGACGTGCATCAAACGTCGTTTATCATGAAATCATGACCTTTAAATTGACCCTGGTTCTGAAATATATTTTTCCTAACTTTGGTGAAATCCAGATCCCTGGCCTTTACTCATTAGATCATATATATATATATATATATATATATATATATATATATATATATATATATATATATATATATATATATATATATATATATATATATATATATATAAATATATATATATATATATATATATATATATATATATATATATATATAATAATATATATATATATATATATATATATATATATATATATATATATATATATATATATATATATATATATATATATATATATATATATATATATATATATATATATATATCTTTCTATATAAATATATATATATATATATATATATATATATATATATATATATATATATATATTGTAATGAAGAGTTACATTTTATTGCCTTTCACAAAAACATTTGATAATTCATTAGACTTGTCGTATTGATTTTATGAAAAGTCTTTTCAGTAAAGATACTGCAAAACTAATCCTAATTACTAATCTACTTATCGTGACAGAATAATACAGAATTTAAGGACAAATGAAAGAAAAGCAGAATTTTCAGCATAATAATAACAGGTTGAGTGAATAGTGAATAGTGAATGTTTTATAAGTGTGACTTTGATGTATTGATAATGAATAATGAATGAACAGTTTAGCCCAGACAGAGTTTTTTCATATTATAATTCTTACTACAAAGCACTGAAACAATGATACACGTATCGATATTTTGGGTTACCCTTAAGAAATTTATTTGTACTGAATTCTGAAGGTTATTATACTCCCTATGGGAATTAATAAGTATTATAAAATAAAATAAACACAGAATGTGTGATTAATGTATTACAGAACAGTAATACAGGATTTTCGTTTAATAAATGTATGTAAAAACATTAAATACTTGAAAATAAATACGTATGAATACCTTCCATAAAAAAAATGTTTAAATTTTTTTTTAAACCATTTAAAACAACTTTATATAAAACTTTTAAAATTTCGATAAATATAAAATAAAAAAAAAAGTTTCCCTTACAGATACGAGAAACTGGACTCTGTCTCTTTGTAATAATGGGTTTAATAACGACTTTAGGCCCTAATTGTAGGATAATCCTTTTTGTACCCCGGCTGATTTAAGCCTAATACCAGTCAAAATATTTCCAAACGACCTTTTTTGTAAAATGTGGTGCAATTTTACTACTTACGTTAGGCCTAAATTTAGGGCGCTAAATTGTGTTTCTAGGGAAGCCTTTTTTGTTATTCTTTCACAGGCGGATTTTTTATTTAAGCCTATACCAGGTGCAAAGATAATTTCCGTATTTAGACAAGAATCGAGAAGGGCAATGTTATTATTTTATTAAATATATTTCAAAACTGAAACATGCTGGGATCGGGTGAAGATCCGTGATGTAAGAAGGAAATGTTTACCCTTCTTGTGAGTGGACGGAGTAAATCCTCTATACATCTATATGACCTCGTATCGTTGATGGTCGAGAATTCATTTTATCGCATTTTCTTTTGTTTAAGTTATGCGAAAAAAACATTTTTTCATATCCTGAGCCCTACCTCTGATTGGATGAAAATTAACTTCTTTGAGCAGGCGGATGTTTTAGAGTTCCAAACTCATTTTAAAATCATACTCGTTTGGCTGTTAAGCGGTGCAAAGTTCTTCTGATTTGTAATAAGTGTTCTATTTTCACTCAAGTGGTATATATGTCTTCACCTTACGGTATACCTCATCCCCAAACTTGTCCATGTTGCGGGGTACGGGGAAAAATCAAGATCCCCTGGAAAATTTAGGGGTTCTTTTATAAAAGAAAACCCGATGGATTTGAATTTTCAAGTGTGCTACCCAATAACCCTTTTCCAAAAATATACCAAGCGTATTTTTCGTTGAGTCCAAATGATAGTACTGTGGATAGTAATCACATCTGAAGATGGCTTTACCAGTATACTTAAACCGAAGCTCCGCTCTCTCACCGAAACCAATGTTATTAGACCTGTGCGGAAAGAAAAGAAGGAAACCAGCGATAAGCAACCTACTTCTAGCATTATAAACATTCAACATATCAGCTTGAGGTTAGATTCATGGGGAGAAATAATGAAACACCGTTATTTGACCTACATCATTTGTGTCTACGATCAGGCCATGACGCCAGCTGAAGATACTTACTGTAGACGTACAACAAACGTAAAGCGAAATTCATGTGTTTTACACATTGCAAGCATGAAAGAAGAAAAGACATAGTGCGGTCTTGTATTTAAGAAAAGGGAAGATGATTACATTTATACCTAGAAAACTACAGCATCTTAAGAAACCCTGATCGATGATTCCTACGGTCATCCCACTCGATCAGTCGTTTCGCTAAGTTCTTTATAGACGGACAGAATCAAGTTATCTACTACGAAAACAATGGCAGGAAATTTATGCATGTGAAACCAGAGATGTAAATATACTATGATATCTGAGCGGAACTTTTTTACGTATGTGTTAACTGAAGGTATGCTGTACTGGACACAACATCATATTATCGATAATACATATAAATGATTGGCATCATTTCCATAAAAGAATTAGCTAAAGAGAATTATTAATATAATCAAGTCGGCGAAAACGATCACTATGTTGAGCTTGCTTATGTAAGTGATTATATTTATGTTATCTCATATATAAAAACCATTGTAAATTATTTAACACGTCGTAATTTGATAATGTCGTATCGCTTATAAATATATCTTACTAACTATAGTAACCTAATATTATTTATCATATATAATATATATATAACTATATAATAACTTATATTATATAGTATATATATATATATAATATATCTATATATATATATATATATATATATATATATATATTATATATATACATATTGAGGTTTTAATGATTTAATTAAATTTCTAACTTAGAATTTTTTATTATCCTTATTTTTACTTTTCTAAATTAAAAAACTTTATTTACTGTAAATTATATTTAAATAAACGAAATTTGGGCTCAGGATATGAAAAATCATGTTTTTTTACATACCTTAAAACAAAAAGCGATAAAATACTTTTCTGAACCTCACATACTGGGTTCAAATAGAGATAAGGGATTTACTCCGTTCCAATCCCGAAGAAAGGTAACCGCTCTGATCCTTCTGATCAAAGGATATTACCGATCCAGCATGTTTCAGTTTGGAAATTTATTATTAAATAATAAACATTGATTCTCCGTCTTGTCATACACCCGGAACGGTAACATCCTTCGGAATCATAATCCGGCTTAAATTCGCGACAGTTGATACAAAAAGGCTTTTCCTAAATTTAGGCCTCAAGTAGTTATTTAGTGTATTGCACCACGATATTTTACAGAAAGAGGTCAGTTTTGAAATATTTTGACCTGGGATTAGGCCTAAAATCGCCCCGGCGTGTACAAAAAAGGATTATCCGTAAATTTGGGCCAAAGCTAGTATTCAACCCCATTATTTACAGAGAGAGGTCAGTTTGAAATATACGTATCTGTAAGGTTGTTGTGTTTTCTCGTGTTGGATTGTCAGTGTAAGATAATAAATAAAGAAAATCCAAATTTATTTAAAAAACTTTGAAAATATTTTTAGTTAACACGAGCGAATAATATATGTAAGTGAGATAATTGTTATTTGTTAAATAAAAACTTAAATGATTTTATAAAAATACATGTTTATGTTAGCAGAGAAGACATTTTGTTATTTACTTATTACACGATTCATTTTTATGATGTAAAGCAGTAATCAATAGAACAAAACGTGGCATAGGCTTGGTTGAGTGGGGAAAGACAAATAGAAGGTATACAATTTTGAGGAGGAATAGAATATAAATAAATTTCCTTTTGTAGAAGGAATAGTTACAAATTTTAAGGCTTCATACTTAAAATCGTCTGCTTTAAAACGCAGATGGAAGTTAACGATTGATATTTATACCAAACACCCTTATACCAATCTTATATTAATGATTTTTTTAATTACTTGAAAATTTAATATTAGGGTCCTTAAATTTTAAAGTGAATATATCTATAATCTTTAAAACACATGTAATATAAATCGATTTTTTAGATTACAAAATTAAAATAATAATAATATAATTAAATTATTAATTTTCCAGAATCTCTAACAATTAAATATCACACGTATCACAAGCATTATTCTCATTTTATACTAAAATATATATTTATATTTATTAACTATTTTCAATGAATATTATGAAATACAGCAGCTAAATTTTGAAATGTATATAAAATGATTTCATATCTAATAATTACTTAAATGCGAACAGCAAGTACTCTTTTACAAATAGAATAAATAATAACTTAAAAAATTTACATTTATCTAAATGCTTATTAATAATATATTTTTATAAACTATATTGTTGTTGTATATATATATTTAATAATCATTAATTATTTTGTATACTCAAAATATAATTAATAAAAATAATAATTAAATGGAATAAATAAGTAATAATAATAATAATCAAAATATATAAATAATATGAATAATCAATACTATTTTAGACGTCGTAAATATAATGATATGCTTGTAACGACATTAATCTTAACTTGAGAATCGTTAATCGTTAATATAAAAAACTAATATGTCAAAGTAATCAGATATTTGCAAAAATTTTGGACAAACATTAATAAATGATATTCGATATCCGTTCAATATTAAGGTTCCTTCAATAATAAGGTTGTATTAATGGGAAAAGGAAATTATATTTGTGTAAATTATTTGTTTGAAATTCAGATACAATGCTATACTGCTGACTATGATTCTAAATCCACAGAAAGATTAAGTCTTATCTTACTTCATAAGGTATTATGCTATTAAGTAACATATAAATGAGTGTGATATTACTAATTGTGAACTCAATGACTCGTTGGTTCTCTCTTGGAATAAATCCGATAAATTATCAATTATATCCCATTTGGCAAAGATACAACTGAAATCCGCAAAATTGAAACTTAAATCACAAAAAAGTATATTAATTATGTAATAGAGAGGAAAACTGCTTATTATCAGAATAGTGTAAAATTTGGAAGGACAATAAAATCATCAATAATAAATAATAGATAATAATAAGTGATATTAATAAATAACTAAAATAATAATTAATAATATAATAATAATAATTAATTAATAAACAATAACAAAAGCTTTAGACAAAAATACAATAATACCATCAATCAATTAAATAATAATATAATCAATAATAAGTAATAATAATAATAATAATTAATAATAATCAATAATAAATAATAAATAATCATTAATAATATATTAAGTATTAATAATAATTAATAATTGATAATTAATAATAATTAATATATACTATAATTGAATTAATAATAATCAATAATAAATAATGTAATCCAATGATGTGAGCAGTTGAGTTAATGTAATAATGTGATTATTATTACTGATAATAGATTCAGTGGAATACATGTCAAATATAGTTAATAAGTGAATGTGAACTGTGATTGATCAATTAAAAAACACTATAAATGAATAATAATAAATAAAAAATAATAATAATAAAATAATAATTAATAATAATATAATTAATAATAATAATAATAATAATAATTCATAAAATTAATAATAATAATAATGAATAATAATAATAACAATAATAATTAAAAATTATAATTAACAAATAATTAAAATACTGACTACTAATAATTAGTATAATTACCAATCATAATAATTTAAAGGTAACATAAAAGTATACTAATGGTTTTAATAATAATACAAGTCTCTCAAGCACTATCTTACAAATTCATTATTATAATAATGTATTCAAAAAATGGCAGATGAGCTTTTTAATCATTTTAATAATAATGAATAATAATAGATATCATAAATTAATATTAACATGAATGAGAAATTAATAAAAATATATAAACAATAATAATTAATGGATTAATTAATAATATTAATTAATCATAATTAATTATGTTCAACTAATAAAAATTAATTAGAATAATACTTCAATTACATTAATCACCCCCCCCCCCCCCCCCCCCCCCTCAAGTCATGCTGGATTTGCATTCAAGTTTCAAGATTTGCATTTAACTCTAAGGCAACAAGCTTATAAAGAGCTTACAACCATGCTTACAACAGTGACAATAATAACAATACAATAGAACACAATAACCATAACAAATATAATAGCCTATTTGTTTAATAATTAATATTTATAATAATTAATAATCATAATTAATAATTTAATAATAATTGTAGTAAGATAATGATATTAGTTTTTCCTGTGAATAATAATAATAAGTCAATTAATAATCAAAAAATAAATTTAGAAATCTAATAATGACTGTCATTTAATTTAATAATAGGCTATATACTTACTGAATGATTAATGTAAATATCGATAATGAATAATATAATGTAAGTAATAATTAATAGTTAATAAATAGTAGTACTGATATTCAATAAATACTATTTATAATAATAGATAGTTAATAGTTAATAAATACTAATAATAATAAATTTACCATAACTAATGTTACAGATAATTAATTAATTAATATTACAATAAATAAAGAATCTTTTTAAAATGATAACTATTTAAAAAAAAAAATTAATAATAATTACATAGTCGCAAGTAAAGTAGCTAGATTTTATGTTGGTTCAGTGCCTGAGTTATTTATTATCGTAATATTTATATACAGGTTAATATCAGTTTTATTTCTTTCAGTGTAATAAACAGGCAATTTAAGTAATTTTTGATTATAAATAAAATTCAATATACAATAACAATAGTAAGTAATATCAATATTACATAATAATAATAATAATCAACGAATAATAATATAAGTAATAACAATATAGTAAAAGTTTACACAAAATCTTCGGAAGTTGACTAAAACATTAAAATCTCAAATAATTTTTACATTTATCTTATACAATGTAGTGAAAAATACTGTAGATTAATTAATGCATAATATATAATGTATTATTAATAGTATAATATATACTTTTATAAAAATTATATAAAGTATATATCCCTATAATACCAACACAATATAAGAACTTTATCACTGGAGAATTATGTACTATACATTGCTATCAGGATTAGAAAATATACTGCTTTTTTTATAATCCTTTTAATGAATCTAATGTTATGGAAATAAGATTACATAATATTAGTAAGAATAATATTAATATATAAAACATATATTAGTATATCTTATTAATAATAAATAATTAATATTAGTATAAATAGATTATATATATATGATTAGAAATTATAATCAGTATATATATATATATACTATGTTATATATATATAATAGTATACAGATAAGAAATAAATTTAATAATCTAAAATTATATTAAATAAATGTAAATAATTATTGTCAAGTAGATATGTGAATAATAGTAATCCCTTGAGATGGGTCTTTTTTTCAAGTTATTGAAGGATTTTATAATCCTTTATATCTAATATTATATATATATATAATTGTATATATATATAATATATAAGTAATATATAGTAGATAAAAATATATAGATAATATATGTAGATATATTAGTATAAAATATATTATTATATGAATATATAAATAAATATTAAAAAGAAATAAATATATGTATATAAGAATATATATGTGGTTTTACATTTTATATATTTATATATATTATATATATAATAATTTTGATATGTTCTAAGTATATTAATTATTATTACTAATTAATCAGATTATACTTACTGTATATGATTTATTCAGCAGAACTTTATTGTATTAGATGGATTAGTTTAATAAGTAATAATCTCATTATGTTGTTTAATTAATATATATATACTAATGATATACTATTTATAATATGTAAGATTTAAATATATATGAGAAGTATATTTAGATAATGAATATGAGTAAAGATTATAGTTAATAAAATAGTACATATTATTATAGATATATATAATTATATATATTATATATATAATTATGTATAATATATATAAGCACATAATATTTATATAGTGATAATATATTATTATGAGATAGGAAGGTAAGAGGATATATAATTACGTTAACTTTATATATATACTGTACTAATATAGTATAATGTGAGGATAGTTATATATATTAGTAATATTTGATGTTAAATGATGATATAATCTGTGATTGATAGTTTGTATATAGCTTAATATAGTAGAATCTTGTATTTTGAGTGAGGGTATAGTAATAATATCCTTGAGGTATAAGTTAAAATCTGTGTGTTATATATGTGTTATTATGTATTAAGTTTAACAATGTTAATATAAGTGTGCATATATGTAGTAGTATAAATTGTTTAAAGTGTCCATATTATATGTATATATTGACTGTTAGTGTTATAAAGTGTTGATGCTAATAATGTGTGTACTATATAAGTGTGTTAAAGTGTGTTATATCTAATTGTTGATTTTGATGTATATAGTGATATGATATATGAGATAGGTGGTGATAGTAATATATATATTAATATATATAATTAGTTGGAGTGTGTCGATGGTGTGTGGTAGGATGATAGCGTTGATTGTGTCGATTTACGTAGTATTTTGCTTGTATTTTAGGTCAGACTTTACAATTTGTACATGTGGCGATTATCTACAATAGATACGGTGTTTACAGCGAGAATATATAGAAGAAGATGAATAACGTTTCTAATATGGCTAGCGTATTGGTAAATCTTAGATATGAGTAGTATAATATATAGCAAAATATAAGTGTATAAGCTGGTCTAATGATATAAAATAAAAAAATAACAACAATAAGCTTATAAATTATAAATTACACTACGTTTTTACGATTAATAATTATTTGAAGCAATACCTTACGAAACAAGAAAAAATAAAGTTTATTATTTATTTAAGAGCATAAAGAGAGGAGCATCAAGATATAATAAATTAATAGCCATTAATTTTAGTTTTATTATTTATAGATACGCAATCTAAAATTTTAAACCCCATAAGAATTAAGCAACTTTAAAGATTCGCTTCATATTGTTAGGAGTTTCAACACAGCAAACCATAACTCATGAAGAATATTTAGTAAACGGATGACTTCTGAGCCCCTTTAATAAAAATAAAATAATTAAAAAAAGTTAGCAATTCATATCTAAAGAAGAGAACAATTGAACAAAATGAAGGAAATATTAATAAATTGTATGGTGTAGTTGAAGAATTAATAGAAAAGAAAGAATTTTGTTCATAGATTAAAGAACAACATACATTTCTTAATGATTTTTTCTTATTTTCAAAAACATCTTTCTTTTTTTATTTTATTGACGATTTTATCCAACACAAATTTCTTCGATAACTGAAGGTGTACAATGTGTTCAATTTGTTAGTGTTAAAAAACTTGTAGTTGAGATAGAGAAAAGTGGCAATGTAACATAAAGTTAACGTTACAAACTCCAGATAGTAAAGTACAGAATAAGTTAAAATGCTACTAAGGTACGCAGAAGTTTAAGCCAGTTACAAACTAATATCTATATCATTATATATATATATATAATATTATAAGTATATAAAACATACAAAGTCAATTTTTTAACTAAATCTGCCCCTCTTTTGTGTATATAGTGTTCTACAACTACACTCCAGGTTTTAAATTGATTATTTTTATATATCTTTGATTAACTCTGCTTTATAATAATAAAGATATTGAAATTGTAATAATATAAATTATATTGGAGTTTAGGTTATAAACTGAACAAAATATAGAATACATATGTATACGCTATTCTGAACCGTTCATTAGTAATTCGCTTAGGTTGTATACATAGATTTGTGATTTATAAAGCCTCTACAGTTAAATTTAAAGCAAGGGGTTATATTATTTAATAATACTAAAAAATTAAGTCTAATAATACTTACATAATGACCTATATAGATTGTAAAAATATTAGCAAGAAGAATAAAAGTCGTGTAAAATAGTGATATTTAATTTTATATATATTACATGTTAATTGAACCGTACATTCCCGTAAATGCTCTTTAATGTAAATATATATATATATTATATATCGTATATTTAAAAGTATAATTTATAAAATATATATAGGTTTAAAGCTCTCCTCTATTAAAGTGTATAAATACAATATAATATAGTTAAAGCTCCAATAGTTAATAAATATTATATGAGATTTAAATCCTCGTGACATTGAGATAGTTTAATAACACTAAAAGTTAAGATAGTAGTAAATAACCAAATAGGACAATTACTTAAATTTTTTAACAGTACCCTCACTTTGAATATGCATGGCTGTTAAGAGTGTACACGCTATATCTTATTGATTTTACTGAATTATTTAACTTAGCAGTATATTGTATAGCTAATATAATGATATACTAATGAATAGTAATATTAGTATATATACGGTACGTTGCATAGGTAGTAATAGGTAGTATATATATATTATACACATTTAATTTATTAAATTTATTTATATATTATTAATGATATTTAATATTATATAGTATAATTATATATATTATATAATATATTATAAAATAAGGATTATGTTATGAAGAGTTAGTATTAAAGAGATATAGTAGAAGATAATTATATACATAATAAGTGATATATATATATCATTTCTATATTTATATATTATATATCATATATACATATTTATATATATTATATATATACATATATATATATATACTGTATATATACTATACTATATAACTATATTATTATGTTACTTACTTATACTAATATTGTTATATATCAAATATACATATTATATATATGTGTGTGTGTGGTTTCATATCTAATAATATATATATATATATATATTATACTATTATAATATATATATATATATATATTTATATATACGTATATATTATATATATGTTATTTATATATTCTCATTGTGTGTTACTATAGTATATATATATTATATATATATTTAGTTATATATATATAATATATATCTATATATATATTTATGTTCTAATATATAGTGTGAGTGTTGGATAGTATTTTGTGTGAGGATTGATATATAACTATAAATATTATATATATATATATTTAATATTATAAATATATATATATATATTATAATATACATTTATGATATGAAATAATCTTCATTGAAGATGCACATACAATTGGAGATATAAAAATTAAAAGATTAAATTTAAATTGCGTGTATATGTATATATATATATTTATACTATAATGTAATAATTGTATATATTGCCTTTATACTGTAGAAGTAAATATAAAAGTCTTAAAACCCTGGAAATATTTTTGTCGTCTCCTTTATTACTATATAAATATACTCATGCGTTACATATTTGAAGAATCGTCTCATAAATTACTTGAAAAAGTAACTAAACTTATAAAAGGAATGTCTGTACTACATAAAATTTATATCATATATTTATTTTTGCATGATATGTTTGTATTATTAGTATTATGAATAAAAATACATATTATACTAAATATATAATATTTAATATATATATATATATATTATTAAAATATAAATTTAAAAAGTATTAAGTGAAACAATAAAAAGATGTCTGTAATGAGTTACGGTTTTAGGGTCGCGAAAATGTTTTAATAAAATGTTAAGTATGAAATAAAATTGAATGACTCATAGTATATTCAAAGTGACGGATGGAGTAAGTATGAAAATAAAAATGAATGACTTTATAGGTATATATATTTTTCTTCCCGAGGAAATTGCGGCCTTGCGGAGCGCACCGCGGCCGGTTTTGGGCGGGGGAAACGCGAAAATTGCGCCTCGGAGAAAAAATGGAAGCCATCATCTGGAGCTGAGGCACGCGCCCCTGCTGAAGGATATTTTCGACACGTAGCTAGTGAATGTTCGCCGTCTCGAGACGGAAAGTAATTCGGCCCTCGCGGCGTCGCACGGCGGCACGTACCCGCTAGATCAATGCTAAGTCACTCGACAGTAAGTAAGATCGACGGGAACGGAGCATGACCTCACGTGTCGCTGGGGAGCGCGGCGGGCTGAGGACGCGGCGGATAGAGTCGAGGTCGCACCCTGTGGGATGGGGTTAACGAATATCATTAATCCGGAGTAGCATAATATGTCAGTACACTAAAAAGCAACTAACCTGCTCCTGGCTCGTGTTCGCCTTCGTGCGCAGGGGTGTGCGCAGCCGCTCGGGCGCCCGTTTCCTGGGACTCGTTGGATTTGTCCATTCATGACAGGGGAAGACATTAAATCTGATAGACCTAGCTGGATTCTATGATGTTTTGGACAGTTAGAAGGAGCAGCCCTAACTGCGAGCTCGCAGCTCAAAGGAGTGATCTGTTTGATTCAAAGAAGACATTTTATCTGAGAACGCGAGAGCTGATACAGCCATGACGAAATAAACACCGACATCAAATATGACGGAATCGAGTATTTAACCGGGCAACACCAGTTCTCCGCGTACCTTTAAGTTGTAAGTGCTCAGACTGTATGATCGTCTATCCAAGAGGGTGATACACACTTACGAGAGCGCGCTAGAACCATCTTGAATGGCCTGCACCGATCAATATTGCCTGAGGCATTATATAGAGACGTGGGCTGGCATTCAACCGATTGGATCATGGTGTTTCTAGTATGTGTGACACAAAGGGTATCGGCTGAGGCGGATCAAACATATCGACGTGTGTGAGTTGAAGTGTAACTACAGAACTAAGTTGTTATCTGTTTCTGAGACGATTTTTTATTTTCCTGGAATAAGCCAAACTGGGAAAGTTTGATGTAAAAAATCGCTGGTGCGGAGTGCTCTCCAGTAAATGGATGAAAGGCGTTGCTGGATAGCTCAAGAGTTTGTTCTCCATTATAGGTTTTAAATTTACAGGTGTTAAGTGTTCATATTTGATAAGTGTCACATACGCGTGCATGTGTGTTAAGTAGTGGCAGTGTTCGTGTTCACGAATAAATTGGTCTTTGGTTTATCAGATATATTACTCCGCCGGCTGATGGCTTCGGATTTTTCACCATAAGGGTGTTTTGGAAAGACAGATAGGAACACTAATATTACAAAGTACCTGCGTAGTACCACAATAGATGGAAAAGAGGATCTCAGATTCCCACATGATTCTGTGTAAATATATAGATCCTACCGCAACAATCGAACATTGCGATGATCCTCCTGTACCCATGGTGACTGTATATGATCGAAGCCTAGAGCGATGATAGTGGACGATAAGTACACCCTGTCCTCCGACCACAAGAGCGATAAGCATCTGTGCTTTTTTGCAAAAGCTGCACGGCCGAGTGCCAGTTGTGATTACTCGTGCAGTGTAAAAAGTTACGTGATGAATACAGGGTCCTCCTTTTGTACCTTTCACTGTTATAGAAAAGTCTTGGGTCGACTCGCATTCGTTCGAGTTTCAAGTTCTCAATTTTTGAAAGGCAGGTGCATCTACGTGTCTAGCGGAATTGTCGGCACTATGCGACTTTTCGAGCATGCTCGCAATTAGCTGGAAGCACTATAAGCCTAACGCCTTTCGATACCACTCCGCGAGACTCGGGCGGATGTTCGATATCGAGTGCCACCTTCTAATATGCAGTCCGAGTAACCGCGCGGAAGGACTGTCCGCTTTCCAGCAAAGTAATAAGAGGAGTTAAATTTACGCATTGGTTGACTAATCTACCCTTGTGCCCTGTGATGTAAATAAGCTTTCCGACACTAAGGAAGGGCGAGTTGTGGAGTTTAACAGATCTCACTCCGATATTTGATAAGTTTCGCAAAATATGTTTTACGCGTTAGTATGACGATTTCAATCGCCGAGATCTCGCTGCGGATGCTTTGCAGCTGTTAAAAATAATCATGTTTGGGTCGGTACGGATCTTTTTGTATTGCCACTAGGATTAGTTTCCTTCTTCTCTCCTGTGTAGGCTTGTAATAACGCCACTCTTGGTGGTGACAGGTTAGCGACCAAGGCCCCATCCGTTGCACGATCCCGCCATGATAGAGGTAAAGACTGCGGGGATTGCAAGCCTTCGCAAGCCGTGAGGATGACTACGTTTGTCTGCGCCAGCAAAAAGACAATTGACCCATCATCAACAGTTCGGAAATCTCTTTATTGAAAGGAGAAAGAGGTGATGATGCGGTCATAGCGTTGTGATGTCTGATATAAAAAGGCAGCCACGCCGCGCTTCGATCATAACTGCCAGCTGGAGTTTGTTTTTTGCTGCATTGGGCTTGGAAACTAAGTTACTCCTTAATGCTATTGTTTGGTTATAGATACCGCTAACTGGACGTAAAGACATTCGAAAGTTTACCGCCACTATAATAACTCAGTAAGCTGTCAGCGACACGGGTAGGCGCCTAGTACTGGAGGTTTAAAACGGATTTCGATTAAACGTCGGAAATGGTGGGAGCAAAAGGTCAAAATCAAGGTATCTCGAAGAGAGACGGGTGTTGTGTATAGGGTTCTAGGTGATAGGTGAGGTGCAGGCTGGGGTGAGTTAGGGTGTAGTCTGTTACGGGTGGTCAGGCTAGTGTGGTGTAAGGCTGGGTGGAGGCTAGTGGGAGGGGCTAGGTGCACAAGGGCTGGGTGCGAGGCTAGGTGGCCAGGTGTTATGAGTGTAGGCTACGGTGCGAAGGGCTACCGGTTGTGTGTTGGCTGTGCGACGAGGCTAGGTGTAGGTCTGTAGGCTAGGTGATGGCTGGGTGGAATCTAGGTGGCTGGGTGTACGCTATGTGGAGGCTGAGGGCAGGTATGTTACAGGCGGGGTGTGGCTTGTAGGTAGTGTGGAGGCTCGCTAGCGTGGAAGCTAGAGGGTGTAGGTGGCTAGGCTAGGTGAAGGCAGGTGATTAGTAGGCTGGGTCGTAGGCTATTGTAGTAGGTTAAGGTGAAGCTGGGTGCGCTTAGAATAATCCTGTTTCAAGGTAGGTGTTAGAGGAGTCCTGTGTTAGGGCATTCCGGTAGGCGTGAAAAGTGTGAGCAGGCCGGGGGGTGTGCGTGTAGCTAAGTGTGTGTAGGCTGGGGTGTGTAGTAAAGGAATGCTCAGTAATATGATCTGTGGTGGGATTTGGGAGGTATGTATAGTTAGACCAGATAGTCACCAAAACTAGATGTTGCTGTTCAGGTGTGCGCGGAGGCATTGTAGGCTCCACCATGATTCGTGATAATGGTTATACAAACATGGAACTCCTGAACGTGTGGGGAGCTGTTTAAAAACGAATAGGTCAGCTCCCCTAAGCTTCGACGCTTAGGCTTGAGTGTTAATCTTGTATAGCCCCTCATACTGCTCGGAGAGCTGAGGCTTAAGAGAGCTGAAACAATGAGATAGTTAAGTCGGGTTTCTGTAACGTGAATTTTCTTGCTGTGTGCTATGCTGTAGATGATAGTTTGGTTTGAAAGGGTAGTCTGGTGGGGCGGAAAAAAAAACATTACCTAGGGGTGGGGCAAAAAAATAGATATTATGGTGAACCCATGGTATGACGGTATTCCTGCCCGGCCTCCAAACCTGATCATATGTGCACCTTCTTCTGTCATAATAGGAATTACGGCACTAGAAAATTTCATTGTGTATCACAAAGCAATAAGGATTGAAAGAGTTCGGATCAACGGATGATCGTAACGAAAGAGGCTTCTCTAGAAGCCCAACACTACTACACTTAGGGACAGATCAAAAATAAAATATCTATCCTGCCTGTTTACATGATGTTTATTCAGGTTGAACAAGTTTCTGTACGAAATCATAAGAAACTTGACCCCCCAAGTTGGATAGCCCCACGACAAATTCCAATTGAAGGAAAGTAGTCATCGAGTGATAAAAAATGAGATTATAGGGTGGGACATCGTACAACTCGGTCTAGCTACTGGCGCTCAAGCACGTTGTGGGTCTCAGTCATCAGAGACAATTTCTCTTCGTATGTGATTGCAACATAAGGTTGTGAGGGGTTGGCCAAAAAAATTGGAAGGGTTGCCAAAAAAAATCTAGGGATTCTCCCAAAACATTAGTGGCTGCCAAAAAAATTAGGGTTGCCAAAAAATTAAGGCTGCTCAAAAAATTAGGCTGCCCAAAAAAACGGTAATGTTATATGTTGTGGGAGAGTACAGATTATATGAGAGAAGTGTGAGGCCGCGTGCAAAAAAGGTCTCGGCATTTGAGACGAGGGGCGAAAAAACACCACCCTCTGGGGGGCCAG
>JABUQX010133053.1:0-16538 GCA_015478945.1 Trachelipus rathkii | reverse complement strand
AGTCTCGATGGCCCATTGTGCTTTTTACTGTCTCTATTTCCTAATGTCCTAATGTCAATACTGGCCTAACATAGCTATTATTAACAGTTTACTTATTACTTTCCTTGCTCTTGTAAACAACATTGCGATTTATTATGCCCAGCATCTTATTAGCTTATTTCTACCTTCCAAACACTGATTAAGCTACTTTCAAATTACTGCTTTAATATCCACACTAAAATCTTTTTCTTGGTCCACAAAGACTCAAGCCAATCCCAATATTTGTAGTTTAAACTTTATTGATAACGCTAGGTGAAGAACCTTACAATTTTTACTATAGAAATTCATTTGCCACTTAATCTGCCCACCCAAGAAGTTTATCAAGATAATTTTGAATCTTTATGCATCCTTCACTATTCCTAAGTGAGGTTGCCACTTTAGTATCATCTGCAAACTTAGAAACCTTGCATTTAAGTCCCTGGTCTAAATCATTTATATAGAGGAATATTAGTGGCCCCAGCACTGAACCCTGTGGGACACCACGCTTCACTACTTCCCATGATGCATTTATATCCCATTTATTTGTACACCCTGTTTCCATATTTCGAAACCACTCTTTAATTCCAACCATGTACCACTCCACCATATACCCACCATTGAATAATTTATTTCATCACGCTTATGTGGGGAACCTCAATCAAAAGCTTTACTAAAGTCTAAATATTACAATATCAACTGGATCTCCTCGGTCAAGCAGTCAGTAATGTATTCCAAAATATCTAAAAGGTTTGTCTGACATGACCTACCCTTTCTGAAACTGTGCTGGAGTTCATACAATACCTCGTTATCTTCTAAATTTTCTCTATATGATCCTTTCATTAACTTTTCCAGAACCTTTACAACCAGAGCTAAGTTAACTAACTGGCTATAATTTCCCAACATCTTCCTTACTCCGTTCTTATAAAAGGCATAACATTATGCCATTTTCCAGTATCTGTACCTCACCAATGTTATCGATCGCTTAAAATCAAATACAGTGCCTTAGCAATGCTAGTACTACCCTCTTTCAGAATTCTCCCATATATACCATCAGGGCCTGCCGCTTTACTTGGATCAATATGATCTAATACTTTTATAGTCTTACATCAAATTCAAAATTCTGTAAGTTCTATTTGTTACATGCATACAAGAACTATTAGTCTCCAAAATATTATGTATTCAACTTTTCCTCAGTAAACACTGAAAGCAAAAAAGATTGTGAAAATTGTTGACCATTTCCTTTACTGAATCACTAAATTCTTCATCAATGTTTAAGGACCAATGTCCTATTCTTACTTTTAAATTATAAAAGCGTAAAAAACTTCTTCAGATTCTTATTACTATTCCCTTGCTAAATTAATTTCTGCCTCTCTCTTTGCCTTTCTTATTGATTGGCTAAGTTCATCTTATTTTTCCTATACATTGTTCAATAGTCCCTATTACTACCTTGAATATTTTAAAACATCTACGCTTTCATTAATTTTCTCTCTTAATCTCTATTCCACCAAACAGGTTTTCTCTTTGCCACCCTAATGGATCAATCTTTAAAACATATGACTGAATCATTCCTTAAAATTTGCTAATATTTTTTAACAATTTTAAACATGAAATAAAACAGTTTTTGTCTTTAAACCTTTATCCCAGTCAGTTGTACTAAGCATGTCTCGAAATTTTGTAAAATCGCCATTTCGGAAATCTAAGATCTTTTCCCTATTAACTGCAATTTTGGCCCAGATATTACATTCATAATAATTCTAATTATATATGGTCACTAAGTCCTAATTCTCCTCAAACTCTAACTTCATCACCATTACTTTTCATGTTAGTTAATATAAATCTAGCTAATTGCATCGCATCTTGTGGTTCTTGGACCACTCTGGTCAAAAAGTTATCGAGTATACAATTTTGAATGCAGAACTACTATGGTCCATATTAGACAAGGAATCCCAATGAATGCCAGGAAAATTTAAATCACCCATTATGACTATACCTTTTCTTTACTGTGGCATATGCTGTCTTAATTTCTATCACAATTTCCGCGTCTAATCCTTGACTCTGGTCAACAAACGTTAAAAAATGCCCCTAATTCTATATGATTTATTGTATATAAGAATATCTACCCACACCGATTCTATATCATGATTCATTTTAAAGTCAGTCATCAATACAGATGAATATTGCTTTTAACATAAGGCGCCCACCACCACCCTTCTTTCTTCTACACTGGTATAAATCAAGTGAATTCCGTCTATTTCTATGCCTGAAGGAGCTCCAATAATTCTTCATTAACACCATGCCTCAGTTATGCGAATAAGTCTAGATTCTCATTTATGTATAACTAATAGCTATCTTATTTAATTCATAACTATCAGCATTTGTGTAAAACATTTCGATACTCGAATGCTGTTATTTTTATTATTATTCATCTTTATTTTGAACCTGTAACAACACTAGCATCTCCCCACTATTATAGTTACATTGCTATTATTTGTATCCAGATTTAGCCACCACCCCCAACTTTACCTAGTTCCCCTAACTTAACTCCAAACTGGTACTGAAAAGCCCAAAACCTTTACGACTCAAGTGAATTCCATCTGCTGCAAAAAGATCTTTATCCAGAAATTTCTCTCCACAAATCCAAAAAACCTAATATTTTCTGAAAACATAATTTCCGAACCCTTTCATTTACACCCAAAAGCCCTACTCCCCCATTCTGACTGCACCTAACACTAAGTAAAATCCAGAAATATCACCTTCTTCCACTGCTTTCATCTTCTGAATCAGATCTCCTACTTAATCTTATTAATTCTTTCTGACCTTCATGTCCTATATATTTGTCCCACATGCACCAATCACATCTGAATCAACATTTGATTGTAGAAACAATCTCTCTATCTATCCTATCCACGATATCACTCACTCTGGCACCTGGATAAAATACTCTCAATCGTTTCTTTTTATTCTTTTGAAAAATCCTAGCTAGGTATCGTGTCATAGAGTCTCCAATTAGCAATGTATCAGTCTTCCCTTTAGAAAACTCAACATTATTATTGGCACTCTCTGATCTCTCCCCATCTGGAAGACAGTCAAACCTGCTTACTGCAGGTCACAGGCATTACTGACTTTCGAGATCCTCATCTTTAAATAATTTAATGTAATTCCTTACAATCTATATTCATCTGCAGACCGATTATCAACTACTTTATCCTTTTCCCTTTCATCTTCCTGCCTAGTGAATCACTATTCCTGTACCCCTATGTTCCGCTCCCTCCTCGCCTCGACATCCCTACTAACCTTTTCCTTGACACTTCCCTCGTTTCTCAACTCAAATACTTCTTTCAATTGCACATTCTCACTCAGTCTTGCAATCTCCTGTCTTAAAAACACATTCTCTTTATTCAAAACACAAACAGGGCAGCTACCCACATATTTCACTCTCACATTCACAGTTATCACACAGAGGCATACATACTTTAAATATATATAGCTTACTAACCTGACCTATTTTACCAACTACAGTTTAAATATCACTAAAGCCTAAAAGAAATTAAACTAAATCTCTTTAAAAATAGGTTAAAACATTGTAAATAAGCCTGAACTTTAGCTTAAGCCAGGCCAGGGATATATAGCTAAAAGTTATAAGGTAGGCTATAAAGTTATAAGGTTATAACAATAGAAAAGAAATAGCTGTAAAAATTAAAGTAAATAATAAAGACTGTATTTAAATACAGAAGTCTATTTAAGAACCAAATAAACCCAGACACAGCAACACGTAAATCTCACCATGTTAGCTAGGGTTAGGCGGATAAATTTAAATTACACAAAATTATAACAATTGCTAATGACTGTTATATACACAACAGTAGTGTAATTAGATACAACACTAATTTGTTTACAAAATTCACTTTCAAATACACAAATTCGATTTTAGGAAAAATTAAAGAGCAAAAATAACACACCCTCACTCACTGGGTACTTACTGCATAAACTTAAATTTTTTGTGCGTAAGTGTTGAACCATCTTGCTGAAAAAATTTGTAACAAATTAATTAGGCCTATGTGAAAAAATTTACCTACCTATCTTGCTGTAAAATTGAAAAAATTATTTTAAACATTGTATTTCAGACATCTTTTTGTAAAAGAGTATTAAAAAATTTAATTTACTGAATAGGCCTATTTCAATGTGGACCGATTTACCTCACGAAAATTTTTAAACCTGGACTGAATTGCCCCATGTTACAATTTTTATAATAAAATGATATTTTCTCATTGCTAGAATGACTCAACGAATCATTAAGGCGTTAGAAACTATTTTTAGGTACCTATATCTTGGTTACCATAATGTAGCTTACAATTATTTGCCTGTATGATTCTTAGCAATAAGTCTAAAATTTACCCAATTTTATAGTTCTCAGGAAAAAAAAAAATCACAAAATTAATGGACTTAAATTAAAGGTTTCATAATAAATTAATACCTAAGACATAAAACCACATTATTTACATGGGTGATATATTTACATTTAGTGTAAAGGCAATTTTGGGCCACTGGACTGAATTGCCCCACTTTACGATATATATATATTAGGGGTGTACCGGAACTGAAATTTTCAGTTCCGGCCGGAACCGGAATTAGCCGGAATCACAAAAAAAATTCCGGCCGGAACCGGAATTTCTTATGAACTTTCCTTTAACTATAAAGAAATGTAAAAAAAATATATTTTAAATAACGTTCAACATAAAATCTTATTTAGACAACGCCCACTTCATGAAATATTGGAAAATCATCATATGAATGAGATATCTGAAGTTCCAAAAATTTTAATAGGTAAAAGGGAGATCGTATTTTCTGAACAGGGGAAACACAAAGAGCAATAATCCAAGCCGTGAATAAGTGAGTTTTGAGGAGAGTTTCTCCCCAGGAAGGATGTGGCATATCAAAGACCCCAAATCACAGAAAAATATGAATTTTTATCGGCAATGAGTAACCAGCCATTAACAGTCACAGAAGAGAAGGGATTCATAGAAACTTATTGCCCATTCTTCAACCAAATATCTTTTCTTAGTTAGAAAAATATTTGCTGAAGAAATGGGACCAATTTCATCCATGGCCTGAGATCAGGAGGTTTTGAGGAATTATTTAAGGCTGATCAGATATCATTTTACTACAGATATATAGAGAGCCAAATAATTCAAACGACTCATTTATTTCTTTAACTCCCTCTGGCTTACTAGCGAGTTTAAAAAAAATGACTGTGTACTTAATTATCAAGTATTTTTCGTCAGGTTACCATTTGGAATTAATATCACTATGAGTTTTGAAATTTACAATGATAATTGGAAAATTCCTCCTAGCATAATCCATTTGATCCTTCTAGATTGGGCATATAACATGAAACTTGGAACTGATGTAGCAGGATACACAAGTTTTTTCTTTTTATGTCAAAAATTCAATTTATTAAAGATGCAGTATTTTCTCAAAGAACAGTGTTATTTAATAAAGAAATGTAGGAATTTGTACACATTTCAATCAATCCAGTTTTTTAAGATGTAATGAACTTAAAAAGAATACAAATAGACTTGGATCCACATCTTGCAAGCCCAGTTATCCCAATTCAAGATGTTAATAACAAGGTTGGAATAGCACATATTTGATACTATTCTAGAAAGAACTGAATGTTTGAAAAGACCTCCCCAAGTCTGTGTTAAAGTAACAATGTCTAATGTAGCTTCCACTGCTGATGAATGGCAAATACTTTGAAAACTATTGTAAGAGTTTTGGCAACCATTCTCATGGTACGGAAAATACAAGACAAAATCAATTATATCATCAATTATTCTACAATATTGAGCTCTCCAGCATATCTCTCAATCTATGATGATGATTGGAGAAAAGAAAGATGAGTGGAAGAGGCCATTAGAGTTTAGGATTATAAATAAAAAGGAAGAAAGGAAGAGAAAGGATCAATAGACATATATCAAAACAAGATAATTGTTTTAAATATTGTAGTAGACCCAAGATACTAACTGACTTTTTTTCTAATGAAATAAGGAGAATTGAGTCAGAAAATGGACTGCTTGAAAAAATATGGCAATTAATTGAAAGGTAAGAAAGTGATAATAGTAGTAGCAGTACCGAAAAAGTTCAGGCGATGAGTCATTTTCAGAAACGAGCATTATTTGCAAAAACTTAGATTTGCAAGTACCTCAAATCATGAGGAGCATTAAGAAAAAAAATTGCTGTAAACTTACATAGTTTTATAAGTTTGAAGAAGTGAAAGTGACAGCGAGTCAGTAGTGTTAAAAAGGAAAAAAAAAGAAAAACAGTGGCTCTTCAAAAGGAAAAAATTCTTAAGGGAAATTGAAATTTTTTTTACAAGAAAAAAATCAATTTCTAATCTGGGAAAAGAAGGATTACTTAATTGGGGGAAAGTGAACAAAAGCTAAATTCCCAACATAGCAGTACTAGCCCAAAAAATTTACTCTCCTTTCCAGTCTCTTTCCATATATTCTGAGAAATTATTTTCATTTCAGAAGCAGTAAATATATTTGAGGAAAAACGTTTAAAAAACATCGGCCAAACTGGTGAACAGTTTTTCTATTACTTCACCACAATTCAGCAAAGACATTTCAATTCTTATAATCCTATATTTGAGATATTTGAGTAAACTTATTTAAATAATACTGTAGGTATGTGAAACACTGTATGAATACTACACAAGGTTACTATTATATTTTGTTAAAGGATTGGGCTATGGGTTATATAAATAAATCTCTTTACAGCAAATTTTTCTCAGAAGTAAATTAGTAAATTCGAGTTCCGGCCAGAATTTGAAAAATTCCGCCGAACCGCGAAAAAAAATGTCATAATTTCCGGCCGACCGGAATTCCGTACACTCTATATAATATATATATATATATATTATATATATATATATATAATATATTATATATATATATATATATATATATATATATATATAATATAATATATATTATATACCGTATATATCTATATATATAGGTTTCTTTTCAGTTATGAGGAGACAAGAATATCGATTTACATATCGACTCCTTCGATAGATATATCGTTCCCGTGTCTTTGATTTGAAATTTTCCGAATATTCTACCTAATAGCGTAATATAAATGAACGTGTTTTAATTAAAACAAAATGTTTTGAGGTATTGATAATAATTCCTGTAATTATTTAAATTAAATTAATGAATTAATTTATTGAAGACCGAATTAATATGAAATATATTTTAGCTAAAAACTGATTTGTCAAACTGATCGTTGCCAAAAGCATGACCCGTCATTATTGAATAATTCTTCAAGTTATTCTTTAAAAACATTTTATTACTCTGCTCTCTCCGATATATATATTTAGATATATATATTATATAAATATATATATATATATATAATCGATATATATATATATATATATATAAATATATTAATATATAAATAATATTATATATAATATATAATATTATATATATATATATATATATATATATATATATATATATATAGGTAATACTGTAGACAGCGACCCACACATTTTAACACTCAAAATTTCTAAAGTTAAAAAAATAATAATTTCAGAAAAGTTAAGTTAAGTTTTGTAAGGAAAATTCTTTAGTGGCAAGCTTCTGGAATTATGCCAGAAGCTTACCACTAGACAATTTTATTAAAAAACCTAACTTAACATAACTTTCTGAATTAGAAATTTTTAACTTAGGAAAATTTGGTCTCAAAAATGTGTGGTCGCTGTCTACAGCTATACCATATACTATATATATATATATAATATATATATATAATATATATAATAATATATATATATATAATATATATTATTATATATTATATATATATATATTATATATATAATTAGGGGTGTACCGGAAACTGAAATTTTTCATTTCCCACTCCCACAAAAAAAATTCGGCCGGAACCGGAATTTCTTGTGAACTTTCCTTTAACTATATAAAGAAATGTAAAAAAAAAATATTTTATATAACTTTCAAAATAAAATCTTATATTTAGTACAACGCCACTTCATGAACTTATGGAAAATCATCATTGAAGAGAATATCTCTGGATGTCCAAAAATTTTATAGTAAAAGGGAGAGTCTTGTATTTTCTAGAACAGGGGAAACCACAAAAGAGTAATAGATCCAAGCCGTGAGAAATAAGTGAGTTTTGAGGAGAGTTTCTCCCCAAAAAACATTTGGCATATCAATGACCCCAAATCACAGAAAAATAATTGAATTTTATCGCAATGAGTAACCAGCTATTCACAGTCACAGAAGAGAAGGGATTCATAGAACTTATTGCCAATTCTTCAACCCAAATATCTTATTCCTAGTTTAGAAAATATTTTGTCAGAAAAAAATGTTACCAACTTCATACAGGAAATTGAGTCAGCAGTATTCCGAAGAAGTTATCTAAGGATGATCAGATATAATTTACTACACATATATAGAGAGCTAAATAATTCAAAGACTCATTTATTCTTTTAACTGCAACTCTGGCCTTGACCAGCGGAGTTTCGAAAAAATGGGACTGTGATACTCCATTAAGTATTCTAGCGTCTTCATTCTGGAATTAAAATCATTATGAGTTTTGAAATGATGAATAAATAATTGGGAAATTTCTCCTAACAAAGTCCATTGATCCTTCGAAATGGAGCATATAACATGAACTTGAACTGATTTAGCAGGATACACAAGTTTTTCGTGTTTTATTCATAAAATCAATTGACTTAAATAATTATTCCTGATTTTCTCAAAGAACAGTGTGACTTTAATAAAGAAATGAAGGAATATTTGTACACATTTTCAATCCATTCCAGTTTTGTAGCATAATTAACTTCAAGAATACAAGAGACTTGTCACATCTTGCAAGCCACTGTATGCCAATTCAAGATGTTAAAACAAGGTGAATAGCACATATTTGATTCTAGAAGAATTTTAATGTTTGAAAAGACCTCTGCAAGTTTATATTATAGAACAGCTCAATCAGGTGTAAGGCTTTTGATTGCTAATGAAATGGCAAATACTTTGAAAATTCTTAAAGGTTTGCAACCATTTCTCATGGTACGGAAACTATAAGCAAAATCAATTATATAATCATTATTCTACATATTTGAGCTTCCATCATATCTTCAAACTCTGAGGATGACAGGAGAGAATAAAGAAAAGCTGAAGAAGGCATTAGAGTTTTAGATTTATGAATTAAAATGGAGAGAGGAAAGGGATCCAATAAGACATATATCAAACAGATTAATTGTTTTAAAAAACTGTAGTCAGAAACCCAAAGATATTAACTGACTTTATTTTCTAATGAAATGAGAAATTGAGTAGAAATGGATGCTTGAAGAAATATGCAAATATTGAAGGTAGAAAGTAATAATAGTAGTAGTAACAGTACAGAAGAAGGTTCAGCCAGAGTCATTTTCAGAAACGAGGCATTATCTACAATAAATTAGATTTAGCAAGTACGCTCAACATTTCCATCAGGAGCATAAGAAAACGAAATTACTGCAAAGTATTAGTTTTTTATTACAGTTAGAAGAAATGTGAATAGTGACAGCAGTCAGTTAAGTGTAAAAAGGGAAAAAAGAAAAAATCTCAGGTGTTGTGAAAAGGTGAAATTTTGTAAAGAAATTGAAATTTTTTTTACAAGAAATGATCAATTTCTAATCTGGGAAAAGAGAATTCCTTAATTGGTGGAAAAGGAACAAAGCTAAAATTCCCAAATTATAACTTTCGGAATCAGAATCTCTTTCAGTTCTCCTCCATATATTCAGAAGAAATTATTTTCATTTTCAAAAGCAGGAAATATTTTTGAGGAACAAACGTTTTAAAAAATATTGCCCAATACTGATGAACAGATTTCTCTTTACTTCACCACAATTAGCCCAATATTCAAACGTGTTTTAAGGACGGTTAAATATAAGGAAAGTAATTCCGGTTCCGGCCGGAATTTTTCAAAATTCCAGCCGGAACCGGAAAAAAATGTCAAATTCCGGCCGGAATTCCGGTACACCTCTAAATATATATATATATATATATATAGCGTCAGGTCGGGCGGGGTGACCAGGCCCGCCTCTTTAGCGGAGGAGGTGATCCGGTTGCCTCATATAAACAATATAATAAAAAAAAAAAAAAATTTCGCTCATTTTATTGCCACGCGGTAGTACTACAAGTCTTATTTAGATCATCATTAATTCTAGAAAGTTTTTATATTTTTTAAAAAATGTTTAAAAATTAGGGTACAAAAACTTTCCATTTTAAACTTTCACTTTTGAAAAATGTGGAGTTTTTTTAACTTCGTTATAAAATGAAAAATTGTGGATAGATTTTAATATTTTTTCAGTGGATACACTAACATATGTTAGCTTTAAACTGGCAAAGTAAATTTTGACCCAAGCAGTATTAGTGGCAAAAAAACGGCGCCTAACTTGGTCCGATTCACCCCCGTTAAAAAATTGATGGAGGGTGGTCGGACCACCATGTTTTTCGTGATTTTACGTATTATTATTGACATTCTTTATTACGTATAATTAATTTAAAGTAATTAAAATTACTTATATTAAGTGAAAATTTTTTAAAAAAATGATTTATTAAAAAAAAAAGCGAGTTCAAAAAAAGTGTCAAAATTTTTGGGCGGAGAGGGGAGGGAATCGGACCACCTTATTTATATTCATTTTATATCATTATGGACATTTTTTACTTATTACAAATTTTAATGATAAATAATATTATATAAGAAAAAATTAAAATATAAAATTGAAATATACATTTAAAAGACGAATTTAAACAGAAGGTCCGAGTCACCCCTCAATGGTGGTCCGCTTCACCCCTCACGTCGGGTTGCTGACTCGCTTTATTCAAACTTTAATAAAAGTATTATTATTAGAATTCATTATTATTTTTTTGTGTGGCTTATGCCCGACTATAGGGCCGTGATTTACAAAAAAAAAAATGCCAAAAAAGTGCATTAGGGGAGAGTCGGGAAACGAAGTTATACCTAAAGTGGTCCAATCAAACCCGCCGACGCTAATATATATATTAATATATATATAATTAAAATATATATAATATATATATATATAAATATATATAAGTATATATATATAGTTAACACTCACTTAATTTCAGTTTCAGGCATTTTTCTTTAATTTTTTTTAGTTGTTAGGTTATGTTAGTAGGCTAGGTTAGGTTAGGGGTCTACTAGGTTAGGTTAAGTTAGGCTAGTTAGGTTAACTTACCCAACTAACCTAACCTAAATAACCTAAAACAAAAATTGAAGAAAAAACCTGAAACTGAACTTAAGAGGAGTGATTAATTATACTATATATTATTATATAATATAATATATTATTATATATTATATAATATATATATATATATATATATATATATATATATATATAATATAAATATATAATATATTATTATATATATATAATTTTAGATTTGTGCAAATTGATAATAATTCCTGTTAGGTATTTAACAGTTATATTAATAATTAAATTATAAAACGAAATTAATATGAAATAATATTTCTTGCTAAACTTGATCCGATCCAGAAGCCGATCCGTGTGACGCACTTGATGACCCATATAAACTATCAAAAAAATCGATATATCTTGTCTCCGCTCAAAACTGAAAAGATCCTATATATATATATAGTATATATATATATATATATATATATATATATATTATATGATATATATTTTTATATATATATATATATATACTTCGGGTCATTATTAAATTTTTTTAAAATTTATTATGATGCCAAAAAAAAACTTGCCCAATTTGTTTAATCAAAAACGAAAACGCCTATAGTTTGTCAACATAATCAATTCGTTGATAATCGTAAAAAAAAAAAATAAAATATCTAAAGATATTTGATTATCAATATATATATATATATATTATATATATATATATATACTAAATATATTATAATATTATAAAATTATATATTATATATATATATAATATATATATATATATAATATATATTAATCAGAAAAATACTTGATAGTAGAATATATTGATAGTATTTATCCCTAAAAAAAATAAAAAATTAGTCATTTTTTCAGCTTTTATTTTTTTTTTTTATTTCGAAATTATACATTGAAATGTACGCTAATCTTGAAAGTAAAAACGGATCTACTAAGGAACTTAATTCATATTAAAAAGTTTACAGTTTTTAATACAAGTTGCTTAATGCTGTACTCCTGTTATTATAATTACCCCAAAAAAATTATGATTATCGAAAAAATAATCGATATTTCGTCAGAATCCTCTTCCAAAACATTACCATATATATATCTAATTTATATATATATATATATATAATATATATATATATATATATATATATATATATATATATATATGATATATATAAACCTAAATGCATAAAAACCTACTGAAGGATGGAATATCAAATTTAATCCTTTCTTTTTTCAACCCTTTATTTTAATAGGCACAAAATACTAGCCTAAAAAGAATAGGCCTAACTAGGTCAGTTTTAATCTTTGCATATTGCTTAGTAGGCTCGCTTTATATTCTGTAAATAAACCAGCTTTTATTCTTACGCCCTTCAAAATTAATACAATTCTGGCCAAGGCTACTTCAAAACGGTGAGGGTGCAGTATATATAATATTTCTACTTTGGCAATATTCAAAGTTCAAACTGTGAAATCCGAGCTAGAAACACTTAATCAGTAGCAGTACAAAGATGCCATTAATTAAAACGTTCAATTTTAAAATAAAAGAATATAAGGTAGCTTTTCATTAAAAATACGCACCCGCACACCACATCGACTATATTATAAATCGGTAGAAAATAGCATGGTTTTATTTATTTTGATTTAAAGCCGTTTTCGTTTTTGCATTTGAGTTTACGAAACGTAAGAAATGCTCGAGTAAGGGATTTCCTAAATTCTGTAAGGTTGCTATTTCCCGTGCTTGCCCAATTTAGGACATGCTTAGGGATTACGCGAAGATGTAAACAAACAATTTGGCGGCGTGGTAGACCCGTTTAAATTTGATGAATATTTCATTGAATAAAATCAGCTTTAAATCTAATTTCTTCCAAATGAATAAACTCCATCACAATAGTTAATAAATAATTTGTAATATAATCCATTTGTTATTGTTTTTTTTTATTTCTGCCTAGTACGAAATCGCGGTCGTTTAAGCAGGTTTGGCTTTTGCATTTGTGCTTACGAAACGTAAGAAATGGTCGAGTTTGCATTCGTTTTTCTCAAACTTAGCGCAAAACCGTAAGAAATACTCACCAAACGTAAGGAATTTCCTTAATTCTGTAAGGTTGCTATTTCCCATGCTTGCTGAATTTAGCACGTTCTTACGAAAAAATGTAAACATACAAGATGGGAGCGTGGTAGGTCCGTTTGATTTGAGGAATGTTTCATTAAAAAAAAACTATATTTAAATTTAATTTCTTCCAAATCGATAAACTTCATCACAATAGTTGATCAATTATTTGTAATATAAACCATGTTATTTTTTTTTATTTTTGTTTATTACAAATCCACGTGCTCCATTACAACAGCTGATTCCAATTGTCTGTAAACAAAAGTAACTTTTATGAGAAAAAAAAACATTTTTTGGAAAAGTGAAATATTGATATATTTTATTTTTCTACTAGTCCGATCAACATCAAATTTTCAGGGCTTGTATAGTTGGGTAAGATACATCTTTTTTACTTAGATAACTTTTTTGTATACTCAAAAGAAATTTTTTTTTAAATTTTCAAAAAAAAATTTTTGAAAATTTGTTCCAAGAACAAATACAAAACTACTGCATATACAAAAAAAATTATTTAAGAAAAAATGTGCATCTTCCTCGACTACATATGCTCTGAAAATTATCGCAATTTTTCATTTTAGAAACAGAAAAAAGTGGGTTTTGAATTTTGACATTGATGAGCACAAATTTCAAAAAATCAAAAAAATATTTCGTGCATTTTGTAGGTAATGACCCATCTATACAAATACCAGTTTTAAGTCATTTCGAAAAAAAAATTGTTTGAAGGAATAGAAAAGAAAGATTTTGAAAAATTGAAAATACTGAAAGAATGACTACAGACACAGAAAAACACTTGAACACGACGTTTTAGAGGTAAGAAAAAGCTGTGGTTTGCCTCTTTCTCCATCAAAATTGGTTGAAAATTAAGAATTTTATGTCCATTTTTAGGGGGGGGGCAAAATTGGGCTCAGCCCGAACCAAATATTGGACCCTCCCCTGAAAGAGAAAGTGGACCTTTATTTAAAAAGAAAAATACGTCAAATTGCAATTGCTAAGAACACATACAGCTGATTCTATATTAAAACTTCGTGCAGGAAAAGATAAATTATTGACCAAGTGACTCGGTGGAGCAGCACTTATCTAATGATCCAGCGCCTTTTGGAACTAAAGGACTCTCTAATCTAATATGGCTCTTCCTTCAATGACTGAATTTCAATGGAGTAAAGTTGAATGACTAGAAGTAATACTTCATCACCCATATTTAGTCACTAAAAAATTACAAACAGAAGTTATAAAACCTGGCCCATTTTACAAAGAATGGAAATCTCTTAGTTTACTGTAATGATATCTCATCATATCATTATTGCAAAGGCTATTGAAGCATCGATGAACTGTAGGGAGAATACCTTTCTTGACAATAGTTTGAGATTCAATGTACAGGTTTACCCAAACAGAGGAACAGTCTGAGAGGGGAAAAACTGCATTACGTGATATAGCGGTTCGAATGAAAGAAAGAAAATCTGAATCTGATAAGAAATTTCTGAAAGACCAACCACTCATCGTCCATTCTTCTAAATTTATTAGCCTACAGTAATAAAGCTGTAAATTTAGATTATGAAAACCAACTTGATATCGAACCCAAATACCTCCTAATTGAATGAGAAAGTGGACAGGAGAGGGTATGCCCAGTTGCTAAATTTAAAGTAGTATTGTCCCATGCTTCGAATGAAATGGAGAAAGTAGATTAGTCATCCCATTCAAACCTGAACGTCATGCAGGCTATACTACTGTACTCCAAAATAATTAAAGCTGTAGCTAGTACATTAACTGCATTGCCATCAACTCAAGTGGGTGTTGAAAGACTGTTTACGGCTCTTTGCATTGTTCGCTAAGACCTACGAGCATCTATGTAAGGTTGATTTAGTAGACATAAGATTAACAGTCATAAATTCAATTTGAATTACTTATCCATACCTAACATCATCCATCGCCCGATGCAATATTTCCTTGAAAAAATCACTGTACCCATATCTCTTGAAATAAAACAACAGTAACTTTTTGGCTTTCTTCTACTGTGATATGAAAGCATCAAAGTTGTGCCCAATTCAAGACTTTATACTTTGGAGTACCAACTTATAAGGTAGGATATCTGGCTTTTTAAAACTCTCAAGATAGAGTTTTGTGTAGCTTTAATAATTAAATTTAATAAAAATTGAAACTCTATGGCAGGTGTTAACGATATATGTTGCTGGGGGTAAGCTTCTGAATGGAATTAAAAGTATGTATGTTGATAGTGAAGCGTAATAGTGAAGAATCAATGGACTGTATGTTGATAGTGAAGCTTAATAGTGAAGGATAAATTAAGTGGAGTGAATAGTTTAATACTAATAGCAGAGTGAAGCAGGGATGTCTTAAGTCTCCATGGCTTTAATTTATATATATGGATGGGTGTGATGAAAGATTTAAGGTAGGGCTGGAAGAAGAGGGTGTTAGACTATTGGAAAATGGTAAAGAGTGGAGGATGATACCTTGCATATTGTATGTACGCAGCTGATTTGCTTTTGTGTGGTGAATTTGAAGAGCGTTAAAGTGATTGGTAGAGAGGTTGGCTGGGTATGTAAAAGGAGGAGTCTAAAAGTAAGTGTACATAAACGCATAGTGATATTGGTAGATGAGGAGAGTCTGAAGTATGAAATCATGCTTGATGGTAGACAACTGGAACAGGTATCCGAGTTTAAATATTTAGGCTATACGTTGGATGAAAAAGGAATAGATGATGAATGTAGTGTTAAAGTTGAGTGGTAAGGAGATGGCTGGTGTAATTAAATCATTGGTACATGCAAGAGAACTAGGTCTCGAGTGTGCTAGGGTTTTGCATGAGGGTATGCTGCTACCTGCGTTAATGAAAAGTAGTGAAACTATGGCGTGGCATAAGAGGTATGATCTAAGGAGTAGTTTGTTCATATGGATAATCTTACGGGCGTGTTAAGTGTAAGAAAAATTGATAAAATGAAGGGCATTAGGGAGTTGTGTAGTGTGGCGAAAGGAGTAAATAAGGAATAAAAGAGAGTACATTGAGGCTGATTTAATCATTTGGAATGGATGATAGTCAGTTGGTTAGGAGGAATTGTATAGAATGAAGTGGCAGAGGATTATTGTCTGGAACAAAGCAGGAAACGGAAGAGTGTAAGAAGTGTTTGCAGGAAAGGGATATAAGCT
>JABUQX010133052.1:17500-20000 GCA_015478945.1 Trachelipus rathkii | reverse complement strand
TCTCTCTCTCTCTCTCTCTCTCTCTCTCTCTCTCCTCTCTCTCTCTCTCTCTCTCTCTCTCTCTCTCTTCTCTCTCTCTCCTCTCTTTCCTCTCTCTCTCTCTCTCTCTCTCTCTCTCTCTCTCTCTCTCTCTCTCTCTCTCTCTCTCTCTCTCTCTCTCTCTCTCTCTCTCTCTCTCTCTCTCTCTCTCTCTCAACTCTCAATTTCTCCCTTTCTCTCTCTTATATCTCTCTCTCTCCTTCTTCTATCTCTCTCTTTTTTTCTCTTTCTCTCTCTCTCTCTCTCTCTCTCTCTCTCTCTCTCTCTCTCTCTCTCTCTCTCTCTCTCTCTCTCTCTCTCTCTCTCCTCCCTCCTCCCCCTCTCTCTTTCCCCTCCCCCTCTCCTCCCTCCCTCCCCCCCCTCTCCTCTCTTCTCTTTCAACTTCTCCGCTCTTTTCCTCTCTTCTCTTTCATCCTCTCCTCCTCTCCCTTCTCTTCTCTCCCCCCCCCCCCCCCCTCTCCCCCCCTCTCCCTCCCTCTCCCCTCCTCTCCTCTCCTCTCCTCTCCCTCTCTCTCTTCTCATATCCCTCTCCACATTTATAAAACTCCCTCCGTAAATGTCTTGCCTTTCAGCACTTTTAAAAAATTATATCTTCTTCCCTGGGGCTCCTATAAAAGAACTCTCAGAAAAACCGACTTTGCACTTTGAAGTACAGTTCGCACATATCTCACTTAATTGTTTATATTTACATATCTTGTTCTTCTTTTCTATATAGTACCTACTTTACATATACTTTTCCATTTTCATACGTTATTGCTACTATAATCACTACTGAAGAACAACTTTACACTTGAGGATTATCTCATTTAGCTCTTACTTTTCTAGCTCTATAAGCACTAGGTTTCCTACCCAATTACTTATCCTCCTGTGCCCCAATAATTCACCCTCCTGATAGCTTTGACCCTTTTGACTCCTCCTACCTCAATTTCAATGGACGAAATGAACAATTTTCGTAACAACCTGAACAATGAAGTACCTCTTCTTTTACCAACTGAGCTAGATGTTTTGTATAAAGGCCGTGAATGCCTTAATTTTATAAGTATCAACATAAGAAGCCTTCCAAAACACCATGAAGACCTATCTAACCTGCTTTCATCCCTTAGTGTTAAATTTCCTTGTATTGTCCTTACCGAGACCTTTCTAAAAAATTATAACAAAGACCTTTATGCCCTCTCGGGTTATGATATATTCCATGTTTGCCGTAATGAAAAAAAAGGAGGAGGTGTCTCAGTGCTTATTAAAAAGTGTCTAAAAGCAAAAGAAATTTTCTCAGTCATTAACTCTGACATCGAGGCTCTTGGCGTAACTTTTAAAGAGGGATCTAAAACAATTAACTTATTAGGTGTTTATAGACCACCACAAGGGAGTAGGGTGAACTTTATACAAAAACTCGATGAACTATGCATTTCTACACTGATAAGTGGGATCTCTGTAATAGCTGGTGACTTTAATATTGACGTATCTAGCAGTAATACCAATTCTTGTGGAAAAAAATTGCTAATTGACACTATGACGTCAAACGGCTACCTAAACTATATTACAAAAATTACACGGCCAAATGAACACAATAACCCCACTATCATTGACCATATGGTCAAATAATCGTGGCACAACTAAATCCTTTAGACTACACACTGACCTCTCGGACCACTACCCATGCATCCTGACATTTGAATCTTCTACTGTTCCCCTAGTGCAACAGAAAATAGAATATAGGCTAATATCAGAAGACCGTAAACAAACATTTCTACGCCAAATAAAAAATACAGACTTCTCCTTTGCTCTCAACGATAATCTCTCATTAGATGAAAAATACAAAAATTTTAGTTCCATTCTTTACGACACGTATGATAAAAACTTTCCCATAAAACACAAAACAATCTCAGAAAAGAGGTCAATGAATAAATGGTTGACTAAAGCATTACTAACCTCAATTAGACAAAAACACAACCTACATAAAAGTGCTAAGCTGGGGACTATACCAATGCATGTTTACACAGAATACTCCTCCACTCTTAAAAAACTAATAAGAAAATCCAAAGCTAGTTTCTTTGCTGATAAGTTCAACCAGACTCAATCCAACCCACGTTCGCAATGGAGCATCATTAACGACATTCTAAACCGACACAATAAACTAAAAACAAAAATAGAACAATTAAAAATAGGTGATGAAATAGTCACGAATAAGCAACGCATAGCCAATGAATTGAACTCCTACTTTACTACCGTAGGGGCAGCTTTAGCAGCCGAAGTTCCAGAAACAGAGAGGGTCTTTGCCGACTATTTAAGACCACACGAAGGGCAGAACTTTGCATTCGAAAGAATATCAACCTCTGACGTTGAGTGTGTTATAAATGGTCTCATGAATCAAGGCTCTGACCTTCAGAGTGTCCCGAACTGGATATACAAACACTGCAAAAAAGAAATCTCACCTATTTTAGCCTCTCTCTATAACAATTCA
>JABUQX010133052.1:0-12500 GCA_015478945.1 Trachelipus rathkii | reverse complement strand
CCTTGGTAATTTCTTGGTAATATTCTTGGAAATTTGTTCAATAATTGTTACATTCAAAATTCTTGGTAATACCTGTTCTTGAACTATTCCATCGGTTCATGTCGGGTGGTGGTCTCACTAATGCGTACCTTCATTACAAGGAAACACGAGCAAATAAAAAGATTCAAACTATAAAATTTACTTCGGCAACTCCTTCAGGACAATTTCAATTCGCTGAAATAACATTCGCAAACGCATGGTCTTAATTCTTGCATTACTTCTATATTCATCTATCGTATACCGTTTGATAGTATAACAATTCAAAGTAACTTTTACACTAATTAATGCTTCTATTAGTACTTGGAAATATTTGGCCAAAGGTATTAATTGTGACTTGCATTTATTGTGGTTCATCGTAGTTTTTTTGTTCGTACGTTTGCGCGAAATCATTCGTTTCAGCAGAAAACTTGTTTTTTCATTATTATTATTTGTCGGAAGTTTATGTAAATTTTTGCTGATATCTTTGAATCGAAAACTATAAATAATGAAATGAGCACAAGATTTATCAGCATGATATGTCCTTTAAAAAAAAAAAAAAAAATGCATTCAGATAATTTTATTGCAAAATTAAAATACTGCTTTCAAGGATCTGTGTTTCTCTCCATAAATTGATATATATATGTATATATATATTACATGCGAAATTATCTACATTTATTAGCATTATAGAATAATATAATATTAAGATCCGCACTAAGCAAGCCTGTTTACTGACGCACGACCCTCCTTGACAATTGACCTCTTACTCAATTACAAACAGATCCGCGGCCTCAGCCACAACAATAACCAGAAACAGAGTGTTGTAAGGCTCAACGACGCTCCAATAATATATAATATATATATATATATACTATATAATATATATAATAATATATATATATATATATATGGGGAATAAAAAGGATTTTATTTGATGGTCACGGACGACATCCTTATTCAACTGCCAAATAAGAGGAGGCCAGATGACCCCCTCCCCCCCATCCCCCCCGCCCATTTCTAACTGTTTGGATTTTCTCTTTCTTTTTTTCTTTTAATTAATATATATTTTTCTTAAATATTAGTTTTTTTTGTTAAATAAACTTAACAATTTAATTTAAAAATAAAAACTTGCAATACAAAATGATAATTAAAATTTAAAATTTTAATTCTTTTAATTTTATATTATATTATATCTAAATTTTATTCTTTATAGTAGATATATAGAGAGGATAGAGAGGAGAGAGGTAAAGAGAGGAGACGGAGGACGAAGGAGAGAAAAGAGAGCGGAGTAACCTGAGAAGAGAGGAGAGCGAGAGAATTGATGATGGTTGAGAGAAGATGGACATCTTTAAGATTGCTAACTTTCACACCAATGAGAGGCAATCTCCATTCTTCTTAAGATCAACAGTACCATTATTCTAATCTACCTTGAATCTCATCCTTAATACGAAAGAATCCAAAACTTCCTATTTTCTCCTCCTTCTTCTAAAATTCATTCGGTGACTCGTCAATTCACGGTCTGGAGCGTATCTTCTACAGGAGCACTTCCTTTCGAAAGGCCCATACACAAACCTTCTGAAATTACTCTAGATATTATTAAGAAGAGCAAGAATATTTATCAATGATTTCCAGCAGGAGTGTTCGCGATCCGGAAGAAACGAGGTGTTTGTGTCTTTCTTTTGCCAGGTACACACTCCATCATGATTAAGTTATTGTTTAAGTTACTCTTCAAGTTATTATACCTACCGTTAAATGATTTTTAAAATATATAAAGGTAATATCTACATTTGGAAAGGTACATTCAATTTTATCGCTGTGTCATAACGAAATGATAAGTTGTGATTTATATAAGGTTTGCCTTGAATCATTTTTGTATTGTTCAGTCAGTAGATTAATTTTGTGTTACAGATGGTCCCTCAAAGAGGAGAATTTTTAGATCTTGTTAATTATGCCGGGTGTGAGTTTTACCTATTCGATTGCATGATCCGAACAATATTTTTGTTTGATAAAAGTCAAAATAAAACTATTATGCTAATAAAAGAGCTCTCAACCCTTCTAAAAAATATTAACTAAAACTTCTATTCATTTATTTAAATCTATGTAACCTAACGTAATACCTTAAACCTTTACTTCTATAACCTAAACCAAACTTTATAAAGGATTAATTTATTCACTTTCCATGTTGCAATAAAACAAATTCACAACTAAACATGCTGTAAATAAACTTTTAAATGTATTAAAAAAAAAAGTTCAAACTTTTTTCCCTACGCGCGCTGTTGTACATTTTGCTTCGATAACGTAAATTATAAAAAAATTGACTTAAGCTACATTAGTCACAGCTAATTGACAAGCCCCGTTTTATTTTCATTAATATTAATTATATTATTATTATTTATTATTAATGTATTATATTATATTATTACTTAATTCATATTATTATAATTATTAATTATTATATTATTAATTTATTATATATTGGGAAGGAATAAACAAGATATTAAGAAACTATTGCAAATATATCGCAATTCATTAATTGCAAAAAAATTTAAATGTACTGTGCTATCGTTGTTAGGTGCCGCCAATCGTTCATTAATTTTAAAGGAGGAATTGATGAATTGGGAATTGCTCATCTCTCTCTTCTCTCTCTCTCTCTCTACTCTCTCTCTCTCTCTCTCTCTCTCTCTCTCTCTCTCTCTCTCGTCTCTCTCCTCTCTCTATGAAACATCTGTATTCCTATTAAAGTAACAAATTCGGATACAGATTTTAAATTTTATTTTTGCGCCAACATGCGAATATAATGGTGAGATGTTCTGAGGAAGAGAGAGAGAGAGAGAGATTGAGAAGAAGAGAGAAGAGAGGAGAGAGAGAGAGCGAGAAGGAGAGAGGAGAGACGAAATGTAGGTCTTGTATGAGATTTCAAATTCAAGGTGTTTTTTTTAATTCCCATAAAAAAATTATTTTTTTATATTTCAAAACAAATTAATTTTTTTTATTATTATAACAAATGTACGTTGACAATCCATCACGAGAAACCTTTTCACAGTACAGTTTCTACAAACTTGCCATATATATATATATATATTAATATTATACCTTTATATATATATATATAATATATTATATATATTATATATATACTATTATATATATATTATATAATATATTTATATATACCTATATATTATATATATATATATATATATATATTATATTAATATATATTTATATATATTATATATATATATAATACTATATATATATATATATCATAGTTATATATATATAATATCTATATATATATATACATAATATATATACTATATATATATTATATTTTAATATCATTTATATTAGTATATTATACTATATAATATTTATATATGTATAAATATATATATATATACTATATATATATATTATATATTTATAAATATATATATACTATTAATATATATATTATTTTATTCTTTATATTATTATAATATATATTATGATACATATATAAAAATTAATAATCTATTATAATATATATATTAGTATATAATATATATATATATTATATATATTATATATATAATATATATATAATATATATATATATATATATATAATAAATTATATTATATATAATATATTATATAGATACTAAATATATATATATCTACTCATATAATATATATTATATATATATATATATATATATATAGATATATGGACGCTGTTATGTTTTACGACTCCGTCGTTTTGATTTTTTTTTTTTTTTTTTCTTTTTTCAGTATCACTAATAATATGAACCTAACAGTCAATTTAAGGGGGTAAAATATGATCCAAAAATATATAGGACCAGTTACGTTTTACACTCCGTCAGTATTTAATTTTTTTTTTTTTTTTTACACTAAAGGAATACCCAAGGGTAAAACCGCAAAGATATGGCATGAGCCGGGGTCTCTCGGCCTTCCGGGGGAACGACAGCGGCTAGGACTATTTCCCCCCTCCGGGGAATGCGATCTCCGGAACCCCCGCCTCTGTGGTCATTTGGGTTTGTCGCGGGGCTTCGCTTCCTCCGCCCCTCCCCATACGGGGGTTTTGAAAAAAAGTCCCCCTTTCGATCCCCCCCGTCGGCTCGAGGCCCCTATTTTTTTTTTTAATTTTTTATTATTATTTCTTTTACATTTTCTTATAATAAGCTTACACGCTGATTCAAAATATATAATTGCTTTTTCTGTAAGTGTCGTAGCTTTTCGAGATATTTCGAAAAAAAAAAAAAAATTGTTGTTTTTTTGTCTTTTTACATTTTTGTAATAAGAAATTTATACGCTGATTTCAAACATGTAAATTGGTTTTTCTGATAAGTGTCATATTTTTTTTGGATATTTCATTTTTTAAAATTTATTGATATAAAATGGTGATTTTAAATAATATTATTTAAAAATTTCGAACTTTTGAATCTGTCCGTTACCACTGAAATCCATTGTTAGTATCACATACTAGCAAATTCGGTTAAAAAAAAAACAAAATAAGCCTATATATACTATATTAAACGACCGCAGTGCCCCATACAAAGACGCGCGCGACGCACTCTAAGGCATAATACGATCAGCATACCCTCCACCTCTCCACACCGGGCACAACATATAAATACTACTATATCGACACTAATAAATAGTACGACTGAATACCTTAGTATGCATACGTAATATACCCTCTACTAATAACGTATATCTTACCCCGTATAGACATACCGACTATAATTATCATAGCCATTACTACCTAGTATATATACTAACCCTCACTACTATCATCATCAACTAGCACACGCGTTATATATGTATAAATATATATATATAATAATATATAATTATATATATGTGTGTGTGTGTCCCCTGTGTGTGTGCTGTGTGTGTGTGTGTTGTGTGTGTGATGGTGTGCTGTGTGTGTGTGTGTTGTGTGTGTGTTGATGTGCGTTGTCGTGCCGTAGTGTCGTGTGTCTTACCGGGTATAATATAATACATATTCCAATGTTACGCCCCTCAACTGCCGTGCGAGACACATAGAACAAAAATGTTACGTGTCACATGTGTTTGGCGTCTTCCAATACTTTAGAAGATTATTCAAATTTACCAGTAAAATCTTATAAACTCGAAAACTGTTCCGTGCCGCGCTCTGTACGATGAGAAACCAGAGACAGATACCATTTTACCACACTCTCTCTCATCTTCTCATCTCTCTTCTCCTCTTCTCTCCCCATCTCCTCTCTCTCTTCTCTCTCTCTCGCTCTCTCTCCTCTCTCTCTCTGCTCTCCTAGAGACAGACAACTACCACTTTCTACCACTAACTTTCATTGGATGGCGCACTTCACTCATGAACTCCTTTCAAGGAGGACAGAAAAAAACTCACTCTAGTGTCTGCCTGACCCATTACGATTTACACAATGTGTGAAAGGGCCTTCTAAGTTCATACCAGCAAATTGACCTCATAGCCTTCGCGATGCCAGAACTTGATCCGTCTAACCTCAAATATGGAAGCTATTCTCCATGTCTCCCTCCTCCTCCCCTTTACCTATAACTTCCTTTTCTTATTCATGATTCCACCACCAGTAGAAGAAGAAGCAAGATGAAAAAAAAGGAAGAAAGAAGAAAAGAAGAAAAGCAAAGTTGGATTTAAAAACAAGTAATAATAGCCCTCACTTAAATGTCATAAAAGCACATTAATAAAATGAATGGGTTAGTTGGGATGAGAAATTCACTCATACTATAATATAAGAGGCATACATAGTGCGCGCCGCGTATGTGGTGTATGTGTGTGTGTGATGTTTCGTGTGTGTATGTATTGTAGATGTAAGCTCTAATGTCCTATATTATTGCCCATGACCTACAATGCTGTAAGCATTTTTATCTTTGTTGACTAGGCCAGTGAGGTATTGCGTAAATGGAGACCATACTTATATAATATAGTATTTGATACGAGATAATTATAAGTCTGATATTAATACTATTTATTAATATTTATTACTGTATATGTATAATATATATATACGATACTTCTCACTCTACCATTTTTACCTAGCAACGTCAGTTTAATAAGGCTTATTACATTCACATATGTAGCCGGGGTCTATTAATAATTTTGCGTTGTTCGCCTAAAAAGCAACAAAGTCGGACGTTAAGAGTCTAGAGAAAACAGGTATCAAATATTAAATTTAGGAATTTTCTATCATAGTCATTTTAATACCTGATTAAATTCTCTGAAACTCCTGCTTTCCAAACATAACATTTAATACATGTTCCTTCTCTCCTGGTTGTGTCGATTTGTGTAATGATGTGGTAAGCATCATTATTTTTGTGCCATTATGCCCGTATAACTTTTTACATGGTCGCGTCATTAACTAATAATATTATTTATTATTATTTATTTTATTACTTATATGTATTATTATTATTATTATTATTATTATTCTATTATATTGAGTATTAAATAGATTGTATCTCATTTTTATATGAGTAGTGAACCTTATTACCGTCAATGATTATTATATTATTAAAATTATATTTATAATAAATACATATTTACTTGATGGTAACAATGTTGGCTTCTTTATACTTCACTTATTATTATTATTAGCCTTCTTTATTTAAAAAAAGGGAAAATTTTACATTAATAGAATAGAAAGTCTATTTTTATATGTCCTGTTTCACACTATCGACTAACCAAATGTCGGGCCATAGTTTCCTTCCGCGACTACGGCGAAAAAACTCAACGGTGGCGAAAACCTACTAAGCGAAAGCGCAGCGAGCCAAAAGCGTGATGCCAACCTCACGGTACTACACAATATAACAGGATGTACTAATAACTTACCCTTAATATTTCATAATCTGATAATGCCAAAAAATAATCAATAAATAATAACGTAGCCTATTATGTAATTAATAATAATTACATAACTCATAATAAAACACTCAATAATATATCGTTTTTAGCCTTAGAAGCACCGAGTGATTATATATTTAAAATATTTGTTGTGTAGCTGTCATTCTTTGCTCACTGACCTATATGCGACATACTACTACTACTAGATGAGCTACTATAATCACATGAATATAAAGCTAGAAAGCGGAAATAGTAATAAGATCACCATATATTAGACTACTCACTCTCAAACTTCTTAAATAATAATCATGAACATAGCTATAGAGTCTCCTTGTGGGGGTTTGTCGTATATTTCTCTAATTCAGAGAAAACTTCACCAATACTCCAGATAGATATTATTTTACTGTCTTTAGTGTCTTTTACTATAGAGTCAGATAATATATATATATACCAATATATATATATATACGATTCAGTTATATATATAGAAGTATACGCTTAGTAAAGCCCTACTATATATATATATATATGTCCGCATATAAATATAATATAATAATATAATTGCGCCGAGTATATATATCTTCGCTAGTACCCCAGAGCCCGGTAATATATTGAATAATCTGAGTTATGTCGACCTTGTACCGCCTCCATAAGTATGATGTAAGCATGCGTTGGAATAAAGAGAGAGAAGACGGAGAGACGGAGACCGAGAGAGTTAGACGAGACCCGACGCATGGAGAAGTAGAGCAAAAGACGATGTGAGACGTACCAGAGATAGAGAAGCAAAGAGAGAGAAATAAAAACAGAAGAAAGCATTGTGTTGCTTGGTTGAGATGTAAAGATTGAAATTATTGATTGAGAGAAGTTAATTATACCACGGTTTCTAATTTTTTTATGTAATTAAATAGCTCGTCTTTTTAGAATGTCATTGGCTACTGCTAACATAGGCTTTTCTTTTTATTATCTAGACACATCAGTTCGTCTTATCACCAGTACCTCTAATTTCTTGTGATACTCGGAAATAGTTGCTCCTAAAAATAGCTCAGATAGACTCTTCAATCTATATTCACTAAATATTTTTTTCAATTATAGTTTCAATAATACATTTTTTTAATTCCTCGCTTATGAACTAAATGTTATGCATAACCAAATTGTTATAATTTTAACCAGAACTAATCAGGTATTCTTATTAATTTCAAAAGACAGAAAATTAAAATGAAATTAAAATAAGCGACCACATATTATTGTATTGAAAAGGTAATAAGTAACCTTTGTCGGATTGTGTATACCTATTATTAACCTCCCCTAGCAAGATCATCCTTTCGGTTGATTTGGCAAACATACAATGCGAATCCTTTTCGAATGGGTCATGTTAAAAGTACAAAAGTGATAAGAGAAAGTTTTTTTCGTGTTTTGGCGAATAAACGAAATTTCATCATAAATTGCCATCGGCGAGCTAAATAAGCGTGTCCAATGTGCTATTCGTCCTTAAATAATGAGATCGTTTAAAGATATCGACGAGCACACCTAATCGTTAAAGCGTGTAAATACCCGTCATTGTCATGCCAAAACCTTTATTCGATTTGTACTTCAATGCAATAAAACCAACAGTTTCAATGTTTTGAAAACATGGTGAATGTTGACACTTGCCTAAAAAGTACGTATTAAGCAAAGCCAGTTTTCTACAATCACACACTAATATTATAATTATATAATATAATATTATAATATATACTATATATATAATATCATATTATAATCAAAGATTGTCTATTTCCGTCGTGGTTGTTTTCTCGATATATACTATAGTAGCTAAAAACGGGTATACATAGTAGGGTAGATATCCCTCCCCTTATTTAGTATATATTGCAATCAGTAGTTCTACTCATATATATAGCCATTTAAATCCGTGCCCAGAATATATTCTGCATAAAAAAAACATTCCTATAATCTCTGGCAAAAAGTTTACTTTCTCTGCCGGATACTTTCTAACTGAAATAAACCGACCGCGCGTACAATACGCGCGTATTTAAGCCGAAATGAATGAGGGTAACATAATTGTAGCCTCGATATTATATATATACTATTTATATTATAATTGGAACTGAGGCTGGTACCCAGGTGAGCTACTACCATACCCCCTCAAAAAAGTATTATATGAGTTACAAGATATTAGTTTTTAAAGCCATCACTGAGAGAATGTAATCCATATTTCCTCATAAAGGCGACTATATAATCCACCTCAAGGTATGTCCTTATAAGATACTTGATTAGGCAGTTGCCCCCGTGAGCAGTTAGTGCCTCCCCCTCTGTATTACTATATACTATTATCTATAAATAATAATATGATTTTAAATTTTATCTTAGATTTGGATTATTAAAATTGCCATAATCCGCCAGATATATATAGATATAAAATATAAACTAATATATATATATACTTAATAGTATATATATATAATATATTAATATATATTAAATAATATCATATAATTATTAAATATATATTATATTAGTATAATATATTAAATACAACACCGCTCTCATCTAATAAGGAATAAAGAATACATTACTATATATAAATATATATATGATTAATAATATATAGTATATATATATAAATATTTAGATATATATTATACTATATATTATTAATATAGAATATAATAATATATAAATATATATATATATATAATATATTAATATATTATAATAAAATTATATATATATATATATAGCTATATACTATATATATAATACTATAATATATATATACTACATATATATAAAATATACATATATGATAATATAATTATATATAATAATATAATAATTCATATGATAATATATATATAATATAATATATATCATAATATATATAATATCTATATACAGTATAAATATATATAATAAAGTATTGCAATACCATTTGGAGAGAGGTTTTATAGAGAATGTTATATATTTTCATCACATCCTTGAACAGTTATTTTCTTAAAAAAATTTTCATTTCAAAAAATTTAATTTATTCAAAAAATTATCTTCCTTTGAATTATTTGGTTTTATTTTTATTTTCTGTAAAAAAAAAGAATTTTTAAAACTATGTTTTATATTCATATATATAGTTATATTAATATAATAGTATATATATAATATTATATATAATATATTAATATTAGAGAGTGAACTAATATGAGTATAGAGAAGAGCATAGAGTTAAGGACCTTAGTTTATGTTTTATAAGCATATACGCCGATTACCAGTTTGGTATATATAATTATTATTATCAGTAGCTTTGTTTTGTTGTGGCACCCCGTACATTTTATAGTTTTGTATGAGTCCGCTAATAGTACGCTACCTCCGAACCTCCGAGAAAACGTAGTCCCGCTACGCGCAATCTAACTGCTCGCACTATATTCAGACCATCTAAAGCTCCAGCAGTGAGTCGCAAGTCCTCAGTCGTCTCGCGACGATAACATCCAACCGCTTAATAATGTATATCGATAATTCACAAAAAAAGTATATAGTAGTACCCAGCTACGTTTTCACGTATTAACCACATAGTAACCTACTAGTATTAATTAGTTTTTTTTTTTATTTTTATTTATTCCTTTACAAAAATAAAGGTGTGTAATTATCCCAAAATGATAAGGGTAAAATAATAATCCACCTGAAACAAAAAAATTGAGATATTGGACATAAATTTACGAAAAGTATGCGTCATAGATTCTTCTCTCCCCCCAGCGTTCCCCCCCTCAATGCCGGTCGGTCTTTCAAAAAACGGAAACAAGAGGTCCCATAGGAGTTACCTTTCAAAAACAAAATTTATCCACCCCCCCGTTGCTCCCTGCAGAAATTGAGGCGATAACTGCAGCCTAAAGAGCCCGCCGCCATTCTTTTTTGGCCTGCAAAATTAATCTTCTCTCACCAATACTTAAATATTCGCTCTACGAGCGCAGAAACTAGCGGAGATAGTCGTATTATATTTTATGAACAGAGGTTGCAACATTCTCCTTGCCCGCCCATCCCTGAAGAAGAAATCGCATCCGTTACCTCGGCGGTGAGAGGTGTGGAAAGTGCTCCCGGTGTTAGATTCACCTTCTCCACCCCACGCCTCCCCATACTACCATTCTTAACGGTCCTACGCTCCCTAAACCATCTATGCCCCGTGCTCTTGGTTAGAAGAATACTCTCCCCTAATGAAGCCTACCTCGTTTACCTCTATTAAGAATGTTCTTTTTTATTTTATCGTCCAATCTTTTTTTTTAGTAGAATCCATTGAAAGCCTTCGACTCCTGCAGAGTCATTATTTTCGTGTTTTGTAGACTTTTTTATCGGTTATCAGCTAACTAAGGTAGGCACTATATTACCCCACGTACTGATCCAAATACATATATTTAATATTGAGTTATACAATGGCAGTATTTTGAAATGGGGAACATCCGCTTATTCTTTCATAGAAGTGTTATTACATGATGAAAAAAAAAATAATAAAATTATTAAGTGTTTTTTTATATTAATATATACTTTTTACTATAATTATATATTATAGACTAAATTAAATGACTTTATACAGTATAGGCTATATATATATCCTGTAATTTTCTTCAATTACAACCAAATATAAATATTTGTTATATACTTTATTTGTTTCAAACGATGCATATATATAAACTGATTCTTTTTCTATGTATATTTTTTTTAATTTATACCTAATTTTTAATTAATTTATAGTGAATATATATTAATGTGATATTATATTATAACTATAATATTATTATTAAATTATATATATTATAAAATATACTATATTAATATATATATTTATATGTATGGAGTTCTCTAACAAGTCAGAATTGATTATATGCTAACTTGCACCTAGTATCTGAAAGGGTATAGTTATACAATAGGTTATTAATATAAGTATATATGTACAGGGGTTTAATTTATATACAAACAACTTCATCATTTAAATGTTATTTATTATATATGTACCTTTAAGGAGATTATTTGAATATTTGGAAGAACTGATTAGATTAGTTAAAAAACCAATTAAATGTCATAATAACATAAAAAAGCCGGCCTAATATAAAAAATCCCTAGTATATATACTGACCGGCTTAAAATAAAAAAGTATAGTATTCCTTTTATTATAAAAATAACCTAATATCAAGTTCTCATTAACTATAAACCCGAGGGTAAACTAATATTTTCATTTTTTAAAAAGGTGCGGAACAAACCCAGAGCCGCGAAACTTTTTTTGGAAATCTAACTGACACAGTGCAAGTCCGCATTAAATTTCCTGCGACTCCTGCTTAGTCACGCACCTATTCTGTAGTTCGACTTCCAAGCACGCGGACTAGCGGACTACAGACGAAGTGCCCCACCGTCTGATATATATATATATATATATATGACGCCCAACGAGTCTAACCACGCCAGCCGCCCGCATGTCTTCGATCCGCTCCGCTCCTGTTTCTCCAGACTCGTCCACCTCCAAGCTATTTAAAATATATACATATATATACATCATTTTACTTACTATATATAAGCACTTATACTATATATATATAATATATTGAGTACATACTATACTCGCAAGATCCACTCACTCTCTT